>JBCEWB010099260.1:0-12194 GCA_039654565.1 Peronia peronii
TTCTCAGCAAAAATTGGCAACTTCTAAAAGCCGAGATAATCCTACTTTCTTAGGATTGAAAGGCTTAAGAAAAACAATAAATACACTCGATCGTGGAATGGTCTTTGCTGATTTGGGGTGTTGCTGTCTGTACTTCAATGGATTGCTATTGTCCACATTAGCCGCAGGATGTTACTGTCTATGCTATTGTGCGATGGTATTGTCTATATCAATGTTTACTGTTTGCCTTGAGAATTTTTTCAAAAGGGTTGAAGATCCCCCCGCATAACTGGACACTTCGATGTTAACGTAGGATGGTGTTGTTAACTCTACTGCGGGCTCTTGGTGTCTATGCGTATTATAGGGGTGTTATTGCCGAAGCTACTATGGATGATAATGTATGATATTCTGTCTTTGCTGCTGTGGCCTATGTTACTGTGGGGTATTACTGACTACTTTTGACTGCTAGTGTCTGTGGTACTGTGGGATGTTACTACTCCATGTTAAAATGTGCTGTTACTATCAATGTTACTGTATGATGTTAATGTCTACATTGCTTCCGTATGTTACTGTCTATCTCCTACTCTATCTCATCCTGGGGAATGTTACTACCAAGATTACTCTCTTAGATGTTCCTATGTTACTGTGGGATGTTACTGTAGTTACTGTGAAATGCTACTCACCGGCCAGAGTCCCAGGCAACACAAGCAGTAGGATGAGCGTTGCGATCTCCATGGTAGAGCTAGCCTTTGGAGCTCGGACACAACTGTTCAAGCTGATATCACCGGCGTCCAACACCTTCTGTTTCCTCTCATTCAAAGCCAACAATATTTCTTTATTAATTCACTCTCAGAATTCATATAAGAAAACGACAATATTTAAACATAAACCGTTTGTGACGTATTCAGGAACTCAGAAAATTGAGTTAAGTTGTACTTTAATACATGAAATTATCTTTAAGGGCTTAGTTTTCCAACGTATGTTTGAAAAGATAAGAGCAACCACATTTGCGAACACATCAGTGGACAAACTCTGTCCCCTTTATGTGTCTTGCTGGCAATGGCTCGGGCAACGTCCGAACCTCACACCCCCTACAGTCACTACTGAGGCACTTGGGCCTTCTCAACTCCTCGCGCACTGCCCGGCCCGTCCCCGCCACGAGAGAGCTTGGCGTTATCAACGTTTTACTGTAAATAACCGTCTTTTCCGGACGCCGCGCGTGAGAGATGTAAGTATGACTGCAAAACAACCAGATCGAGCTAGGTTTTTTTTTTTGGTTGCTGTTGTCTCCCCCTCCCCCCCCTCTCTCTCTCTCTCTCTCTCTCTCTCTCTCTCTCTTTCTGTGTTTCTCTCTTCAGGTACTAGGAGATCTGAATCCATGTACATGTATTGTTTCGTGGAGAGCTGTCTTCAACTTTGAATCAATAATATGGACGAAAAATCGAAAAGGGCAAAGGGAAAAAAGATTAGTGCGTATCTTGAATTTGCTCTTTCATTTAAAGTTTTGATATAAGGAAAATGCGAGTCTTTTTATTGTGGGCGATACTTTTTTTTTTTCGCTTACAATTCAATTTATTTTTCATGAAATCTGCATTCGTCTCAGGGTCATTTATTCATGTCAGTTCAAAACGTAAATGATCCTTCTTGACGTGAACATATACCGTAGCATGAATCTGTTGACCTTAATCTTGTCTTAATAAGTTTTCACTTTCACTCTTTATCTAAAACTACTTGTTTCTTTATCTACCTTCATACTGGAGTGGCGTTATCACGATAAAAAGACGTAGGCTTACCTTGTTTTCAAGAGGCCAAGGTCAAAGTAAGGCCGAATGGAATGGTCATTGTCTCGCTCAATGAATCACATGACGTCTCAACTACCTTTTTTAAAAAAATTACTGAACTTACAGCAAAGCCAGTGTTTTGGTTGTCCTTCAAATTGATTTCTTCCGACCAAGCGAAAATCTGAAAATCCCTGCGTTTATTTTTAGCAGGGGGTATAAACACTCCGCCGGGGATTTCCAGATTATTTTGTGCTTTGGTCGAATATGAACTATTGATATGATGAGACGGAGGTGGCAAATGGAAGGACACAAAAATCGATAACCTGCATTTTTTCACCGACTTCCTTGGCTTCCTCTGGATAGGGAAGCCCGACATTTAGCCTTCTCGGATAATGGCGAGTATATTTCGGAGGTCCCGTGTGTATGTTACGCATGTTAAAGAACCCTGGGCAGTTCAAAATTGATGACGAATAGGTGGAGTGCCGCTGTCCGGGCAAAATTTTCAAATTCCAAATTTCTATCCACAAAAATTCTCAGCAAAACAGGCAGCCACTTAGAGCCGAGATGATTCTATTTTCTTAGGATTGAAAGGTTTTAAGGGGAGGAGGGGGGGGGGGGGGTTGTGCTCAGGCGTGCTGTGCTGTGCGAAATATGCAGATGTTTAAAGTCAGAGAGCTGCGCTGGAAGTGGTCAAATGTAATAGATCTACTCTCTGCCCTTTTCTGCTCCTCTATGTTAGAGGAGAGAGGTCTCATTTCACAGTCGCACATACACTCTCTCAAATTTTCATTAGCGATTTTGTATGGGCTAGAACGGAGTCGGAAAAAGGAGAGGGAGGCGAAAGGGGGGGGGGGGGGGGGGGAGGGGCAAGGAGCTGGGGGAGAGGGTGTGGCGGGCTTGAGGGGAGAGGAAGACACTGGCCAGCCCGCGATTTCAGTATGTCCAGAATAATGAAAAGTGCTCCCGAAATCAGAGTTCACGCGGGCGCGCACGACACATACATGTATGCAATTCACATGATAATTTATGTATTTATTTATAGTATGTCTGATGTATTTAAATCGAACGATGTAGAATGTTATACTAAACCTGATAAACCTGATTTAAACATGAGCTTAATTTAATAGTCAGTTTGAAACAGTACATCAGTATTGGTCGAGTTTACATCAAAAGACTTAACTGTTACATAGATCTAGAGGGTTAATCACGGGCTTCTGACAGAACAACAATTTCCTATTCATTCAGTTTGTCAAGTACTGCCTTCCTCAGAGGGCGGGATGACAGATTTTTAACTCTCTGCTGCCCGGAAATGCTGATAAATGTCACATTTCGATCTATCATACCATTTCTGAATCTCTTGACAGACATAATGAGACCGGCCACACATAACATCTAAATCGGTAAGAGATATCAGCTTTTGAGTAGAACAATTTATGCACGATGATGGAAAATGTCGCCAACTAGTTTCTCGTGAAACAAATCTATAGCTTGGACCTATCCAGTATTAGGAGTACAACAGTCAAGTGCCCAGATTAATCGGAAGTCGATGCACTTGGCCCAAGCAGTCATTTAGTGTAGCTGGCACACCACAAAATATGTTGGTATTTCTAGGGAACACAATGACGGCTTTTGTGGCGTTTTCATTAGACAGAACAAACAACGCATTGCATACGAGAGTAACCCAGACTATTAGACGACATTATGGCTCCTCTGACTTCAGTAAACACACGGAAAATAAGATGGTATGATCAGTGGCAAGCGATTTCGGCCTGGCGAAAACAATTAAACAAGGAACAATTGACGGTAAAAGGAGGCAGGGCAGAGTTTGAATAAAGATTAAATTTGAACAGAACCGATCTCAACCTCACAGAGTCACAGAAGGCAGCAGGGGACCTCAACCAATGACGACGTCTGGTTGTGGACGTCATTAGTGGATGTTCAGACGACTACACGGTCATGTGATAAGAAGGAAGGAGATCGTATTTTTAGAGAGCGAAACAGGGAACTTCTCACGGGAGCAAACAAATCTTACATTCTGTTCATCGATATTGAATCAAGTGCAGGTTTTCAGATGGAAAAATCGAAAATATTTCGGTCAAATGCGAAAAGATTTTTGTTTTTATAATAGTTATTGTTGTGTAAAACATTCTTGTAGCATTTACTTTACAAGTTTAGTAAAGTCCAAATGCATATTCTTAGCAATCCTGGTAAGTGGTTTAAACGTACTTTAAATACCCACTATAACGGATGCTGATCATGAGAAAGCATAAGTAATCGATTATAAAGTTGTTAGATATTGACTACCCTTAGACCACTTGCTGCTAATAAGCCAAATATTATAGAGGGCTTTGCTTTTTGGCTGTGCAAAAATTATTATGATAACCAGATTTATAGATCCGTCATGGATTTTCAAAATTCTGGTGGTTCCACTTAAATGTCATCCAATGGATCAGACTGTTTTTTAGCGAATAGTTAAACATTGCTAATGATAGAGATACGGTAATACTGAAATTGGTTAGCACCAAACTTCCATTGAGGTTTTCGCATCAAAATGGGCATAAAAAATGATAGAACAACACATAACGAATCATACAGACATAAAAAATACAAAATATACCTTCATTACAAAGCCCAAAACAGGGGTGAAAAGTTCTGAACTGAAAAGGTCAGCTTCAATTAAATCATTCAGTTCGAACGCCTCGTAACCTCAGTACTTGTTCATATGTGTGTTAATTGAATATAGAACTAACTTGATTGTTTTTTACCAGCCGTATTACTTCTCTTTGCCAGACACAAAGGTTGTTGAATAAACAGTGTAAAGAAGGCAAAACTCACTTTTCTTTTTGCCATTTGAAAAACTGATCACATTAATTATTATTATTATTATTATTATTTTGCTAAAATTATTACTATATGAAGAAAACAGTTTCCTTATACAATGATTTTTAAAAAAATTAAAGCACATTTCAAAGAGTGTAAAAGTCATTTATTCGCTCTCTGCTTATTTAACACCCTTGTGCCTGGCAAAGGGAAATAACCGGGCTTGTCAAAAACAAGCATTATTTTTTTCCCTTGCTTGTTTTTGACTGCCCAAATCCTGTTATTTAACACTAACCGCTGCAGTAGGGAATGCTCACACAACATTCCGGGACAGAGTGCTGATCTAGAATTGATCTACGCATGCATGCAATATGTACACGCCACAGGAAAGGGAAAGTTTTACGGTATCCGAGAGCCAGGCTGCCGTGAGCACGAGGAAGACCCTCCATCCGCTCACCATCAGCTGACCGATGTAAACAAACCGTGTTTTTGAAGATCAGCTGTTCCCTGCGTGTCGGAGCACGGAGACCTTGGGGAAAGGTAGCAGGGTTAAAGTGCAATTTCTGACCGTGAGCAAGGCGAGACCTCCCAGACGCTAAAGGCTAGCAGAGCAGGAGAGGCTCAGAGTTAATAGATTTGTTTACAAGTAGATGTATCTGCTGCGCACTAGGTCTATCAACATTTCGCATATTCACTTTATTTTTTTTTCTCTGTCACAATTCAAGCTTTCTGCAAAATCTAAAGCCAGTAAAAGTTCACCTTTTAATGTTCATATTTTGAATGCAATATTAAATTCTTGGACACATAATAATAATATATGTATTATAAATGTCAGAGGCAGTCAAGGTGTTCGCATTTAATGAGCAGTCAGTTACTTTTTCTCGAGATAACCGCTTCCAGGTGCTTGAAAGACGTCATAGAACGGAAGTTAATTTTTCTCATCTCGGCTATCAGTATTATACAGATGTCCTCTTTGCTCCAGTAAAATTGCGAACAGAAAATATCACCAACTAACAAAAACAATAAACACAATAAACCTTTCCGTTTATTTTTTGTTGATATTAGTAAGACAAAACGTGTCTTTGACTTTGGGCTGAACGATAGATGGAAATCAGTGTCCTGCTCTTTTCAATCATTGATAAATTATGTTGTTAAATCCTGCAACACTTTGAATACTGTGTGATTGACAGCAGGTTGTATTATATGATCGCATAATGGCTGTTATCTGAGGTTATTATACAGGTGGTCATGGCCAGTCACCATCACAATGTGTGCAAGTGAAAGTAACAAAAATCAACCAACCAACCGACCAACCAACCAACCAACCAACCAGCCAACCAACTGGCCAATCAATCAACCACCAACCAATCGACCAGTCGATCAGTCACTCATTCAGCCAATCAGTCAGTCAGTCAGTTAATCGATTCATTTGTTTGCAATCTGTCTGTATATCAAGCCATCCATATATCATATTTAGCTTTACAAAAATGTTTGAAAGACAAGTTTGAGTTGAGTGCCACTGATATTCACTCTTTTGTTAACAAATTTTAATGTATAATGAGGCATTTCGAGATCGATCACATGACCAAGGAATTTTCGCTCACATGTTGATTTGTGTACGTGCTCTGCGCATGACAGACATCTTTTAACGCATGATGCGCATTCAGACATGTCACACCATATAAACAAAGTCACATGTGAGTCGATGTTTCGTCGGTCATGGGACCAACTTCGAAATACCTCATTATGGAAGCATTTCGCTTATTCTAAAGTTGACTTCAAATCACCGTCTTGCAAAATTGCAGTGAATTTGTTGAAGTCCACTTTATGGAGACTAGTGAGAACTAGGAATAAAGAAATAACTGATTATGAATCTGAAGAAAAATAATAAAGAAAATGGGTCAGTTCCGTGTTCCACCTACGATGTTTGGGAATGCGCAGAGTACGACAAAAATGAGTGTACTGTACTCACGCTCACATACGTCCTGGTTCACGAGTTTGACCTTGATTCAGATTTTCTCTTTGTTCGTGAGCATTGCTTGCCCTGTCTTCTGCATCTCCGCTTGAAAAGGATGGTGGTTGATAGTTTTGGCTTCCTATTTACTGCTGAAATACTTTTGTTTTTATTTCTACATTTAGTTGTTTGTTTCAATGTTGCGGATGCCATTAATGTGTGTAATGTGTGTATGTATGAGGGAGCGAGAGAGAGAAAGAGAGAGAGAGAGAGAGGAGGGGGAGAAAGAAAGAGAGAGAGAGGGAGAGACAAGAAAGAAGAAGTGAGTGTGCAGTATTGTCATATTATACATGATTTCCATCATGCTCATGTCCTTCTCACAGTTTAACTCTTTGTTCCTTCCCTCTCTCCCTCTTTATCTTTACATCTTTTTCTCTCATTCTCGTTCGCTTTCTTTCTCTCTCTTTCTTTCTCTTTCATTTAACTCTTTCCTCTTCAGTACACTTAGACTAAAACACATTCTGTTTCTTTTTAATTACATTTTCATTCTTCATCCTGTCTCCATGTCACTCCTCCACTCCATCTCTCTTCATCCTCTATTTCGTTTGTCCATCCTTTCTTTTCCGTTCTCCACCTTACTTCATTTCCTACCTTTTAACGTTTTTCCTTTCTTTCTTTCTGTCTGTCTTTCTTTCTTTCATCCTTTCTTTTTTCATCTCTTCGTTCTTTCATCCTTTCTCTCATTCATTCTTTCTTTTTTCGTCCTTTCTTTCATCCTTTCTTTTTCTATCTTTCTTTCTCTCTTTCTTGTTCCCTTTCTTTCTTTCGTCCTTTCTTTCTTCCATTCATTCCGTCCTTCTTTCTGCATTTCTTCCTGTCTTGTCCTCTCTTTCTTTTCTTCTTTCTTCCCTTCTTTCCCTCATTCCCTCTTTCCTTCTTTTTGGTTTCTTTCTTTTTTTTTTCCCACTTACTCTCTAGTCAAATATATTTTTCCAGATTAATATATTTTGTTGCCTCATTTAACTAGGGGGGGAAAAAAAGAATTTTTACTAGTCTTAGGATGAAAATGGAATAAGGGTTAGATTTAGGCTATGTCTAGCACTGAGTTCATTCTTGCAGTATCTCAAAACTACGTACTCCTCTATACCAACCGCATAGTTTAGCCAGTTATTTATAACCACTTGTCTGATACTGGAATGACGAGGGTCTGTTATCTCAGGACTGATAACTTTCACTAATCAATGGTTTTTGTTACTGTTAGTGACCACATCGAGGTGAGGTTGATGTACAAAACCCTCCGATCCTAATCTACCTGGTCTACTCTTGTCCTGGCCGATACACTTAACCTTTGCTTGAGATCATCATTATCAGAGGATATAAGGTTCTGATGAAGGCCGGCGAGAGATAGGGTCAGAACACTAGCTTATCACTAAATAATCGAGAATAAAGCTCTATAATAATTATGCGTACGCATCTGATTTTTTTTTTCCTCGAAGTGATGTGGAATATACTGGATCTCTTCAATCTTCCCCCCTTCATATTTAGATTTGACCCTAGTCAGCCCGAAAGTCACCTAACGTATGATGTTTTAAGTCTCAATATTTAAACCCGAAATTTCCCATGGCAAAATAAGACACTTTTATAGATATGCAAAAGATGTTAAACTCACAATCTTGATAATAGTTAATATCCGGTATTTAAATTTATCTCTGACATTAAAATTTGCCGATAATGTTTGAGGATCTTCCAAAAATTTCCAGTTAAAACTCTTCAATAGTTCCACATGTTTGCATTCTGGGGGCGGGCGACCTCTATCGTCACAATGTGCCAGTTCACGCTGCCAGAAAGGTGACCCAACTTTTGAAAGAGTTGGAACTGGAGATTATTACAACATCCTCGATATTCCCAAAATTTTGCAATTCTCTCCCCACTCACTCTACCCCCCCCCCTCCCGCCTCCCCACCTCCCTTCCCCGTCCACCTTTCAATATCAAAACAAAACAGAAAAAAAATCACAAAAACAACAAGCAAACAAAAACAAACAAACAAAATAAAACAAAAAGTCAAAGAACAATTTGAAGGACTAAGATTTCACACGGAAGAGACATAAACTTGGCCTGCATGCAATGTCTTCAGATGCTTGAACAATACCAACTACGGTACGTTGCAGTATTCGATTGATCATTGCATCGCATGCGCCAGTACCTTGACAAAGGTGGCTGTTTTATTCAGAGGCTGTTGTGTGAAAGTATATTGTAGCCTAATGGTTATCAATATGCTACACTTAAAACTTCTTGAGATAGGAAAGACCTATCGAGCTATCGCCGCGGCCATGTGGATTGGCTTCTGTTCCATTGTGAACAACCCACGTCGTGGTTGGTTGCGGGCTCGACTAGCGGATCCTGTTATTGGAGGATGGTTGAGTATGAAGATGGAAACCTGCATTTTTTCAGTGACTCAATGGTCCACTGGCTCCTTGTGTAGAGAAGTCTGAGGTCTAGCCCTCTCGGATAAGGGCAAATATATTTCGCAGGTCCAGTGTGTACGCTATGCACGTTAAAAATCCCTTGGCAGATAAAAAATCGATGAAGAGTAGACGGAGTGCCGCTGTCCGGACAAAATTTCCTAATTCCAAATTTCTACCCATAAAAATTCGCTTACAGCCGTGATAATTCTACTTACTTAGGACTGAAAGGCTTGAAAAAAAAAAGGAGAAACCTAAACTTATATTTGAAATGAAGCAGCAAGTTGGAGGCATGATAGTTGAAAACTCTTGAGTCTGAAGTCAAATCTCACCAATCTTACGGGTTTGGAAAAAAAGAAACAAAAACAATTAAACATGCAAACACACAAACGGACAAACAAGCAAGCAAACAACACCTACAGAACTGAACACCTCGGCTTCAAAAACGTCTCTGCACTGAAGGGCTTTGCTTCTGTCCATATGATTTGCATCACAATGCCCTCCTAATGCATTGCACTTCATGCGAGATTTTATGATTGTCTTAGTGCATTCTCAAATGTACGACTGAATGTCGCATTTTGTGCATAAGAATGAAAATTCCAGCAATGGCTATTGACGACCTAAATAATAAAAATAAAAATATTAATAAAAATAATCATAATCATAATAATGATCATAAAAATAATAACTAGAATAAACTTAATAGGCTAAATAAATAATATGCATTATTATTATTATTATTGAATGGTTGACACACTGCTTTCGTCCCATTACAATGTAAAAGATTTCAAACCAGAAACGAGGAAATAAACTAATAACAACATCAATTCTTGTAAATGACTCATTGATAAAACTTGTATGAAGGTTATGGTATAGTTTTCTTTGTGCCTTTCAACCTCCAGTGGGGTGGTTATCTCGGGATGTATGAAGATGATGTTAAGGCATTTTGGAAAACAGTAAGGGGAGAAGTGAAACTCTTTATATAACTAGTCCTACTTTAAAACATTTTATGATCTTTACTTCGTAGATTATGCGGAGGCTAAGTCCATGCTCCTAAGCCCTTCCTCCTTGCCAAGCAGTAGCCTATACGACATTCTTAGTTTGATGTCGTTGTTGTTGTACTCAGTAATACGTAAATCACCGCACTTGACTCATGACTCTTAGGAAACGAGAAGTGCAGGCTGACAGACGAATTTGACCAGCCCATTGTTAATTGTGATAGAGTATCCTGTATCCTGCAGACGTTGAACGCAAAACGCTTCTTGGTCAGTGATCCTCATATCGTTAAAAACGCTATATATATATATCAATCATCATAACTTTTCTACCATAATAACTAAACTTTGTTTTTGAAAGTTTTAATTGATTTTTCTTGATTATTTATGCAATGAATGAGAGAGAGAGAGAGAGGAGGAGGAGGAGAAGGAGGAGAGAGAGATGGAGAGAGAAAGACAGAGAGAGAGAGTGGGATCGGAGAAATTGGTGGGGGAGGAGTGGGGAGAAGCAGGCATATAGCAATTTCAAGCTTTTTCTTTTCGGTCATGATGAAGGACGAAAGAGAGAGAGAGAGAGAGAGAGAGGAGGGGATAGAGAGAGAGAGGGGGAGCAGAGGATAAGACTGGAAGACTCCCATGAATTTTAAATAATTTTCTTAACTTGGATATATTAATTAAACAAGTCATAATGTCGTTGTATCTCACCTGTTTCCTGATACTAATGCTTAAATTCTTTGTTTTGTTTGTTTACTTTTTTTTTTTTGGAGCCTTTTAATCCCAAGACAATGGGATTATCTCGGCTAAGTGCCTGTCCCATTTTTGGTGAGAAGAATTTTTGTGGTTAGAAGTTTTGGAAGTTAGAAATTTTGCCCGGACAGCGGCGTCCCTGCCTACTCTTCATCCGATTTTTAACTGTGAAGGGTTATTTAATGTATACATGGAATCTCCGAAATATATTGGCTCTTATCCGAGAAGGCTAGACGTCAGGCTTCTCTACCCAAGAAGGAAAAAAAAATGCAGGTCTCAATCCTCGTATCCTTCCAGTTCTCCGATGTCATGATTCCCGAGTCGAATCCACAACCCACAACATGAGTTTTTCACCACGGAGCTCACGCTGAACTACGTGGCCACGGCGACCCCCTAAACTTGACACTTCGAGAAGCCCTTCACCCCCTCCCCACTTTTTGGTGCCTTCATCCAGGGGAAGCTACTCAAGTGAATACATCTAAGGGAGATCACTCCATACTGTTGAGAACCTCAGTGGCAGTGACACACCCTTTCTCGATAACTTTCTTACTTCATGAGTTTGAGAACGCTTGTTATCAACATTTTGTGAAGATGTTGTCATAGTGGTTTTATATTAGTGTTATTTGGGGTTCATGGATCACAGCATGTTACTTAATCTTGTGCTCTACGCATTATTTGTCTTTCAAGGTAAATGTCGTTGAACGATTTTAGGACTTAGAATCTCTAGATCTAGACTACGTTACACGTCTTTCAACCTCCTGGTGGAGGTTATCTCGACGGTTTTGTTAAAAAAAAAAAAGGGGAAAAAAGATTGTCTTAAAAAAATCCTGTCTTCACTTTTGACCAAAAAAAAAAAGAGAGAGAGAAAAAGAGAAAGAAAAGGAAAAAAGAAAGAAAAAAAAAAGAATCCGGTCTTCACTTCTGAGAAAAAAAAGTGTTTAAGAATCCTGTCTTAAAAAATCGCCAGCAGCCTGTCAATCCAGCTACTCCTTATTCTATTTTTTTTTTTTAATTGAAGATGTGTGTTTATTGTTTTTTATTTGCTTTGTATTCTACTTCAATATGGCCTCTATTACTATTTCTCTTTGCCATATTGTTTTGACTTTTGTTGGTCCACGTTTTCATTCCTGCTGCTATTCCTATCATATGTTTAGTGGACCATGTTGAAAGGTCCTCCCACGAGGGTCTGAGGGTGTTTGCTGTGTTGTTTTGGTCACTCGTGGGTCCCTTACTATTTTTGTTTGATATGTACAAGTCCCTATCGTCCCTATCTCCTACTCTACATTTCCTACTCTATCTACACAGGGATGAGCCCTTCGGCCTTTATTTCCTATTTCCCTGGTATGCTTATTTCTCGACATTCAAATAGCAATACATCAATTTATTTGAACAACGTTTATTATATTTACATTATGTACATATTGGGGAGTCCCTAGGTCGAATTGGGGTATAGGG
>JBCEWB010099271.1:0-12192 GCA_039654565.1 Peronia peronii
TGGGTCGGTAAATTTCCCTCCTTTTTCCTGATTTTCCCTCCTTTTTGAGTCAGATATCCCTCCTCCGCTGTTGTGAGGGTAGGCAGGTCTGAGACTGGATGGAGTGTGGAAATACGTGTAAATTGTCTTTCCCAAGGACAAAATGTCACAACCTGCTAGAGTTTGAATCTGGAACTTTGATACCAAGTCTAATAATCCAACTACTAGGCCACCGATACCACCAGCATACCAGTGTGTGTCTTTACAAGATCTATATCAATAAATTTGTGATGATACAACCAATGCAACTTCTGGAGTACTGTTTTTTTTTTAAATGAGATGAATAATCAGTGCATTGATAAATTCTGTCTGTGTGTGTTTATTCTTCAACAATTGTTTCATGGTAAGTGAAAGTTTAACTTTTACACGTGTGTTTGCCTATGTCAGGCTTTTGCCAGTAGCATAACTGGCACCCTGGCTGCCCATGCTGTCCTTAAAGGTGTTGGTGTTGGTGACGAGACTGCAACTGTCATGGGTGCCACAATGACGTGGTTGTTAAAAGGTAATATTCACATTTCACATCTCACTTTCTGCTATGGATTGGTTAGTATTTTTCTTCTTTCTTTCTTCTTTATGCATGATCTTCTTGTTGTCACTTGCAAAAATCGAAAGGTGACAGGACCAGTAAAAGCAGTAATAACTCACTGCCAATGGCGTTCTTATCAGATACATATCAGTCACTGATATGTAATGCAAAATTGGCTTTCCCCTTCTTTGTGCATGACTTTCTTCTTTATAATGCAAGAAACAAAAGGTAACTATGCCAACAAAGCAACAGTAACTTGGTTCTATTGATATAATTATTGGAAACTGATTGGTTTTTGATATAAAAATATGCTATTGGCTTTCTCCTTTTTTTTTAATGACTTATGGAAGACAAATGTAACAGAATGTTTTCCTTTGGTTGGGTTTTCAGTACGAGATGTAGATCTGTTTGAATAAACTGCCAATGTTCATTAAGAAAATGCACTGGCAGACCACAGTTGTTGGGGAATTTTGCAAAAATTCCATACACAGTTATCAGACAAGAGTGAGAGAAAAGCCCCAGCAAAATTTCAGAAATGACAAAGAATGAACAATGTCAGTTGGCAGTGAAATTTGCTGAACATACTTTCCAAAGAATTTTTTTGTAGAACTTATACTTAACTTTTTCTAGAACAGCAAGAAAAGGTCTTAGCAAAATTCCATAAGAGACATGGACATGCTTGTTAGATTTGATGCCAGATACAGTGTTTACACGACAGATTATTTTTTAGCATGAGTGATAGGACTAATATTGCTGTAAAGAGAAGAGAAAACTTTCTAACTATAATGTTTTTCTCTGTATTTTCTGTCCAGATGGTGCTGGAATGCTTGGACGTATCACTTTTGCCTGGTCTAAAGGGTGAGTTAAAAATTAGGACTGGACATACAAGATCATGCACATTGAGTTACTCTGTATTTTAAGTGACTAATAGTTTCCAGCAGCTGTATCAGTTTGTCTGCACTTACTAAACTTTTAACAGAAGTTTACTTGATCAAGTGCATAAATAATATTTGAATGATACTTGATGGGGAAATCAGTCGTGGTAAAGCTTATGTTGATGAAAGCAAAGGTTACAATAGAAAAGAAAAAAAAATCCTTTAAAATGAAGATTTTTTATAGGCTTACATAAAATAGTTTTAACTATTTTGTCATTAAATGGAAAACCTAAATACTGGTATGTTACATTGAACTTTTTGTAAGTTTTGCAAATATATTGATAGACAGACAGGCAGGTGAACAAGGATATCAGATAGACAATTACTCAATTAGCCCAGATAAAGAGATCTAATTTTGAAGAATAAATACTTGTCGTTACTTTGATTAGTTTTGGAGTTTGACTTTCTAACAAACCAGCATTAAGTGAAACCTGGGCCTGGTTGGGATCTTATTTCTCTTCCCCTTTATCGTGGCATTTGCTTAGACTTGTTGTTAACTGGATCTAGTCTGAACTTTCCAGGACTGAGTAGGAAAAGATCTCTTACTTTGACACGAAAAAAAAAAATTCAAATACCGTTCAATTTTTAGGGTAAATCAGAATGGTTTAAAACTGGTCAGACTACGTAATTTATAAAAATGTTATCCCATTGTAAATGTTTTTGTTATGATGAGATTATATATATTTGAAATGTAACTTTATGTATTGTCTACACTACAGAACTGGGCTTGACTGTGATGCAAAAAGATGGAGGTGAGAGATGCCTTTATTTACATTCTGTGTTCTTGAAATAATTATGTTTATTCACTGTTGATCTAGAAGTTACAATTGAAAGTTTCAGATTGTGGTGTCACTAGACATATTTTTTCTTTGTCTTCAGCTATGTAAATCCCATTCCTGCTAATAATACATATCTGACCCTCCAGCTTAAAATGAGGATGGAAGTTCTGGAATTAGAATTATATGCTTGTCTTGAAAGTGCACAGTTTAAAGATAATATAGAAACACAAATAAGGCCAACTGGTCGAATAATTAAAATGCGTGCATTCTCAAATCAGCCATTTCGAGAAAATGCTAGCAGTAGTTCAGTCACACATTTGTTAAGCAACCACATAGTTTGAATTGTTAAAACTGCATGAAACTTGCCATAAATCAAGAATATTAACTTATCAAACTTCACGAGAATTTTCAACAAGTTTAATGCATAAATTCTATGCAGGAGAGACTATTATAGTAACATATGGTTACAATTAAAACTGAAAAATGCAATAATTTTCACTGTTAAAAGGCACATTTGCCATGAATGGCATTCTAAAAACATTCCAACCTTTTATAATAATACAATCATATAGGGGCACTTCTAAAATAGTCCTCAGCATACTGTTATACATAGGTCCACATTCGATTGGCCCAGCAGTTTGATTTACTTTGAATCCAAAAGTCTTTTTGTCATGTCCTGTTCAGCCATCTTCTTCACTTACAGGGAAACTCTTCTATTTTGCCCATTCTCTCTCTCCTCCTCTTCTCTCTTCTTCTCTCATGTGATGAACTGTTCACCATCTATGGTGATTGTTACACATTATCATCAGCATCCTCTTCTTCTGTATCCCCAGCATCTTCTTTGGCAATGATGGTAGATCTAGATTTACCACTAGATGGACCAGGCTGGCCGTCCTCACTATAAGTTTACTATGCCCATGCAATAAAGATGAGGGCAGCTCAGAAAAATAAATCATCCTGCAAAATTCAGATACCAAACAATCCTCAGTTCTTGCTCCATCTCCATATACTAATGAGATATATATATAACAAAAACAGGAAAAGAAGAAGAGATAATCAAATTCCATAGTAAAATCAGCTGATTGCATGGTAAGTGCAACAGTGAGTAGGAGTAGCATCTTTCTGCTGTCATGCGATCAAGTCAGTGTATCTGATTACTGGATTCAGCAGTGGAGACAAATTAGCATAAATATGTTTACACTTAGGTCAAGAATGCATCATTTTCTAAAGATATCAGCCAACCAAAGTATTGAACTAATTCATTCCAGTCCCATTTTAAGACTTCAAAAGCAGAGAAAGATCATTCAGCATATGCCCAGCTTCCCCAGTTGTGATAAAAATAAATGTAATACTGAAATAAATCATCAAAACTCGACAAAATTCTTTTGTCATTCGCTATCATTTGTCAAAATAATTCACAAAAAAATGGAAACAGAATTTTACAATAATAATTATTTTGTCTGAAGAATAATGAACACAAAACATCGTTAATTGTTAACTCAGCTTTGACTAAGCTCAACCTGTGAACCTATTTTGGCTTGTATCTTGAAATAGCAGTCTGCGACTTATGACTCATTTTGAGCTGAAGGGTCACATATATGTAGGTATTTTTGTTTAATGTGTTATAATTAATAATTCTATCATCTTTGATATCATTGCATTGTTTTGTTTAACCTAATTTTGGGAGATGTTCAATATTTTCTCAAATTAATAACTGCTAGGTACCACATCATCACCCAAGCTTCTCTTCGGAGAGATAGGTGGCCTGCTCATTATTCTGTTGCCAGGTGGTGCTGCCTTCCTAATCTGCACAATATTTAACATTTAATTTGTGTGTGTGAGATTTCATGACAGATTTTTTTTTTTCATTTCAGATTATTTGCTGACGTTCTCAATGATTTTGCATTCTTTCTGGATATCCTGGCACCATCTTTTGGCCCATATTTCACCCTGGTGGTCTGTTTCTCAGGTGTCTGCAGGGTAAGAAGATAGAAATGTGACTTAGTCATTTATTCCTGGGTTACATGATGGTAAATGATGAACTGTCTAGCCCATAATTAATTGTAATTTGTCTTAATATTTTTCACTGCTTTATTGGTAACTCAGAGCTGTCAAACTTTGTACTTTAGTAGAAAAATAGATTTTTTATAAACTGCTGTGCTAGCTATGAACATTTCAGCTTTTTCATCTCCATAAATTCTCCAGTTTCACATGCTATTGTGAACACATTATGTGAAAACATACTTTGTGAAATAGTTTCCTATTTATTCTTGAAAACTAATAAACACCCTGATTACTTGGAGAAATGTATTCTTGTATGTTGGTTATTTGTTTGGTGTTGACACACCATGCCATTAAGTTAACTCACTTGCAATTTTCTTGAAGGCTATCAGATGAGTGTGGGCTGTACATTAATGGATGTGTTTGAATCTATATGGGATTCTTTGATGTTCTCTATTTAGTGTTATTAGTTACAATATTTATGCATCTGGCATTCTTTAGTACTCAGTGGCCTTGATTTAGTATTCATGGTATTATTACATGGCCATACAAAGAAAATGCGAGAGACCATGCTGTGAAATATTCTATTAACATTTTTTTATGCTAAACTTGATATTTTGTTTTGTTTGAGTGCAATGTAAGTACATGTACATGTATGTTCTGCAGTCTTGTCTTGAGTGAGGTCATTGTGTTGCATTTTTCTCATTTCAGAGCATTGTGGGTGTGGCAGGCGGTGCCACCAGAGCTTCGCTCACCCTGCACCAGGCAAGACGGAACAACATGGCGGACGTCTCAGCCAAGGATGGTAGCCAGGTAAATTACCTCATGAACCCCCACCTGTCTGGGCTTAACTAATAGCTGTTAAATTTGTGCCTGAGCTAAGCCATGTGTATTCTTGGTTTTGTCTTGCTGCTTGTCTATGGAGGAGTTAAATGCAATAGGTCGAAGAGAGATATTACAGAAGATAGTGGGATATGGGTAATAAGTGAAAGAAATTTTGCCTTATCTCTGAAACTATTTTCATTCTCTGAGTTTTATCTCCATGGATAACATGTAAAAATGAATACTCCAGTTTATTTTTTTTTTCTCTGTTTGTTTTATTATTCTTAGTTATTTTCTTTGTAAAATGCTAATTTAAAAGTATAAAATAGGCATGAAAACATATTCTGAACTTTAGTAACTCACTAGCTCTCCTGTGATTACTAAACCGGTTATATATCTGTGTCCTCCACAGGAAACCCTGGTCAATTTGGCTGCCCTCATCTGTAGCCTGATCCTGGTCCCTGTTGTCAGTGGTCATCAGATGTGAGTGCCTGTATCTGTGGGTTATGGGGAATCTTATTTATACTTTGTTGTTTATGAAGGGGTTGATTTTCGTTCTTTTCTGAACCTGGGAAAAAAACAAAACAAAAGCAAAAGAGTTAAACTATTTACTGCTCATTTTCATCACAGACCTAAGAATTACACAAAAAGTACATGGAATGGCTTGTTTTCAGTAATTTCAAAGTACAATGGTTGAATTTCAGGTTAAATTTTCATGCAATAGGCAATTTTTTAGGAAACAATTTTGTTTTTGTTTTTTTTTATTTGGTCTTTTGGAACCAGATGACTGAATAGCTTGATGATAATGTCGGCATTTATATTTTTTAAAAATTCCATGTTATCTCACTTCATGTATGCTCACTTCATCGCAAAAGCAATTGTTATTCAGGATAGATAAGAGTTATAAGATGCAGTAGATGTTGGAAAGCCTTCATGTGTGGAACAGCCTGCCGCTAAATAAATTCATGCAACTGTAATCCAGCCTTACTCTGACTCCGACATTTTTGATTTTATGCTGGTAAACTAACCTTCACCCCAGTTCTGATATTTTTTATTTTATGCCCATTAATTCTGACATTCCCCAGCATAGCCTGTTATATATTGTTCTACTTTCAGCATCATTTGGATCCTGTTTGTCCTCTTCACGACCCTTCACCTGTTTGCCAACTACAAGGCTGTGACCTCGGTCTCCATGGAAACACTGAATCAAGCCCGGCTCCACATCATTGTGAAACATTACCTGCAGTCAGAGGAAGTCTTAGATGTGAAAACTGTCAACTACATGGAGCCTGTGTTTCTTCGTAAGGAATATTAAACCCTGAAGTGCAAGAAGTATCAGTACTGTGCAGTATCAATATTACTAGAATGATGTATATTCATGTAAAAATATCCTAAGTTGGGTCTGAAGACTATATAAGAGGAGTATCTTTGGCTATTGCAATTGATCATTCTTTGCTAGTGTAATGAGTAAGTTTTGAGCAAATCTGGGCTGTGATTGTTCAAGGGCTAAAATCATCTTAAGCAACATAATGAAATCAGGCTCTGTCAGTTTTTAAGCACATAGAGTTGTGGGTATTCCAGGAAAATTTATTGATTTCCCTTTCTGGTGATGAAGGAATCTTTAATTGTTTTGCCTTGAGTAGAAGTCTAGATATTAGAAATTGAAGAAAATGGAGGTGACTTGCTGCTACTGCTAAATTTTATGAGGAAATGGGTGATCAAGTTTGTTAATCCTCATTAATTGTCATTTAAGTCATATCACCAACTTACAGTTTTTGGAACTTTACAGAATATTTTTCAGCAAGTGTATATCTGAAATGCAATTTTTAAAAATTGTGTCAGAATTGTACTCACTGTGGTAAAAAATTGTGATGATTCTGGTCACCTGGGTTTTCATCATGTGGCCTCTCATATGCTTTCAGAATATGACCCATGATCCGTAAGAATTCAAGATCCATGCTCTCTTTTTTTAATTGTTTTTTTTTTTTGTAATCGTTGTTGGATACCTTATCTTCTAAGTTTATGCTAGTACCGTTTGAAATTATGCTTTTAATATTTTTTATTCAAATCATTACAAATTGAATTGAACTTTCACCCTTCTCTGTCTCAATTAACTCTTCAACCCTCAGTGGACGGTGAAAGTGTCCGGCAAAAGTCTCAGTTTCCCCTAGTGGATGGTGCCACGTCCAATAGGAAATCGTAGATTTATTTGCCGAAATCTTTTTTTTGTACGGGATTTGAAATCAGTTTGACCTGGAAGTTCTTGTAAATAAATGACAACTACTTCCGTTTCAGGCTGTTTTACACAATACAGCACTTTGGCAAAGCTTTTGAAAGGCATGAAAGTACCTCATTCTTTGAGAGTGTTTACTAGCTTGAGCAAAGATGGAAGATCAGTTGAAGTCATTTGCAGAAATATAGAGTGAATATTATGAAGCTGAATATCAAATTTCTAAATGAAATTGGATTATACATGAATTATCTGTAGAAAAAATACTAAAACTACTTTGAAAAGGATTTTTTAATCAAATTTGATCAGTGAATTTATATATGTTGTATGTAAAATTTCTGTCATCGTTTTTTCTTCTGTCTTTGTCGTCTAATAAAACTTTAAAAATTGTTTTTTTTACACCTTTTCACTATTTTTCTCTCAATCTATATTCAATTTCCTTTCTTTTGACACACAATTTCATTGGTTTTTATTATATTTTCTTATGTCTGAACCGCATATTTGAAATGGATGTTAGTACCTTGAGTTCAGAAGGGAAATAATTCAGTCTGAAAGGAGAAAAAAAATCAGGGTTAAAGAGTTAGCTATCATATAATGCAAAACTGCTTTGTTTCAATACAGTGTGGGGTTTTTCATACCCTGACTTTTCATACTGAACTAATTTTTCTTTCACCTGTCCCTTTTCTTTCACCTGCCCTGGGGTTTGATACTTCTCGCAGACAGCAGTTCTTACATCTCATCAGGCCAGGGTGTTATGCTCGTGAGTCCAAGCAAAATAGATTCTGTTATAAAAAATAGGCATTTGACAAACGCCATATTGTTCAGGGAAGGAGGAAAGTTTTTATTTCCTTCTTAAGAAGTTCAGGTTTGTCAGGAGTTGGGATTCTCCACATGTTGACACCATGTACTTGCAGTGTGGTTTAGACATCTCTCTGATGAAATCCCACACAACTACAGGTTGGTTTAGTTTGAGATACTCAAACATGTTTTTTTTAATCTGTTTTGATTGAAATAAGAATATTCTTTTTTTATATCTTTCTGCAGCTGTGAGACGGCCTTTGAAAATTAGGCTGGGTGTTTCCTTGGGAGATTTAACCAGAAGGTGAGGATTTTTGTAAACCAGGAAGCTGCGTGGTAGATATTTTATGTTATGGTCACGTGAAACACCTCTCAGAATTTAATGGAAAAGTTTCTTCTTATACTACAGTTGTAGTGTGTTTTGCAAACTTTTATTAGTCACTAACTAAGCTGTTACTTCAGTCTTTCCCTCTCACTCACATACACATATCGATGTACACTACATTAAAACATGTGTATGCATTTTCAGTAACTATCTGTATGAGTGTTACATGTTAGTGCAGATCCTGCAATGGGTTATCTTATCCAGACATTGTTAGATCCAGCCATGAAAGACACTGTAGGAACAAGAATAATAATGTTTTTCGATGGCGAAACACAGGAAAATAAAAAAGCCTTCACCTGCACTGTTCAAAGGATGTGTGTCAAGTTTCAGTGAATATTAGAGAGCAAGCATTTTAATCTTCAGTATTCACGCAGGCTGTGTATTATTCTCATATTATGTTAGTGTTCCTCAGTTTCAGTATAAGCAACATACAAGTGTTTCCCCACATACTATGAATTCTCGTGCTCTGTTGATACTCCTCTGTTTCAGTATCCCCTTCCCAATGCTGATGGACATCTACGAGAGAAGAGTGGAAGGTTACATACTAGGCCTGGATTTGAAAAGACGTAAGTCACAAATACTGAAATTGTGATGGACTTCTTATTAAAGAAAATCTGAAACATGATTATGAAAATAGATTCATCCACGAATTTGAACGTGATCATAAGATGCCCCATCAGATTACAATTGTCAGTGCTGTTTTTTCATAAATGAATTATTTATTTATCAGATTAATCTGAGCGTAATCTCATTCTTCATTACTGCCCCAAGAGATTAGACTGATCTTTGTTTTTTATTACAGAGTTGGTTTTTATACTTAATCTAAATTTATTAAAATTCATGAAAAAAAGGCTTATGGTCAAGTTTTGTTTGTAGAGCCTCAGCAACCTCAAAAGATATTTTTCTGAAGTCTCCATCTGCCTGGCATTAAATGTGATGATGAACAGAGAAAAATCTCCAGCCAAACAAGGTCTGTTTTCCACAATTCATTGTTGATCTCACACTTCACTTGTACTATACGAGTGACTTTTTTTGTGACACAAAATTTGGATGGTCCTGTTGTGAACTGATAAGGAGAATTTTGTGTCCACAAGTATCATTGGCAGGACATATACACATTTTTCTGAACTGGCTTTGCTGAAAACACAGTAAAGACAGAAGAAATTTCAGCTGTTCTGATATTTGAATGAGCAGACATAAAGATCAGAGCCTTTTTTTTCAGCAGCTCAGTCTTGAGTTAGGAGATCTGACATCTGGCCTTGTCTGTTGAGAGCAAAAATACTTCAGCGATCTTGTATGTGTGTTACACATTCCAAAAATTCGCAAAAATGTCATCCAGATTTCTTCAGATCAAATGGGCACATGTTTAAAGCCAAGATAATCCTTCTCCTTGGTATGAAAGACTACATACAATTTTTTTTATTTAAATGTGAACTTGTTCTCTCTCTCTCTCTCCAGGCCAGCTGAACATTGCCCTGTCTCAGTCCTCGGACACTCTAGACCAACTGCAGGCTTGTTTTCATGCTGAGCTCATCAGCTTTATCATGGATCAGACCAAGAGGAAGAAGGTGGGTCTTCAGTAATGTGTTCATATTCTCACTTAGCAAGTCTTTACAATATGCAGAGACACAGGAAGTTCTGTGAAAGTTCTGTTTATTGCAGCTGGATAACAATCTAATTGAGTGCTTTTTTATATCAGAGATCAGACCTAGTGGAGATCATCAGTATTGTATTGATGGGTTCATCAAGTTCTGACTCAGTCTTTTATTGTCCATCCCTACTTTTGCAAATCATTGCAACATGTAGATATTCAAAACAGCTATGGGAGTTTTATTTCTTTAAACCTAATAATTATTAAGATAAAATAAGAAAGATTTTGTTTTCAAAGGGGAGAAAAAGTTATGAGTTTTTAAAACCAGCTTTTATATCCAGATATTTCATTATAGTGAGACAGAAAAATGAAACAGTATTAAATGAGTGAGGCTGAGTGATATATGTCCAGTTTGATTGGGAAATGGGATGCTTAGAATATAAAGTTCAACTATTATATTATTATGCTTGAATTAGTCAAGATGTCTCATATGTCTCTCTTCTTTCTTGAATAGGAGTTGAGTCCAAAGTTGAAACACTTAGGAAAGCTGGTAGAGGACTGTCTCAAGACAAAACCTGGAAATGAAGGTAAAGTGGACAAGTCAAAAAAAAAAGAAGAGAATGGAAATGGTATATTAGTGAGGCAAGAAAATTGAAGAAAGAACAGTATAGCCAAAACAGAGCATGGCATTGATAACTGACATGGCATTTGATCTTTCTCATGGAATGAACTAGATATTGAAAATTAGTGAAAAAAAATATAGTAGATAAATAATTTTTTTTTTATTTCTCTTTCTATCCTAAAATAGGAAAAAGGAAACTGAAATAAGACCAAGATCATATAAAAAATCTGATGTTAAAAGAGTTGAAACAAACAAAAAAAAACTTTTAAGGATATACTGTTTTAAGATACACTGTCTTGTTTGATTTTCATATTCCAGCATTACTCTCTATTTTTACATTTTTTCAGAAATTGTCAAGGCCATCTTGTCAACCTCGCTGCACTACACAGAGACCTTTATCACTTCACTGACTAGAGAGCTCCACTCTAAAGGCTGGGTGACAGAAGTGGCCTTGCTGGGAGCAGATGAATGGAGGGCACTGTGGGACTTTGATGAACTGCAGAGCAAAAAGATCAATTAAGACGCCTTCTGTATATACAAGAGAAATTTTACAGTGCTGACAGTTTGAGAAAGGTCCAGAATTTTTAGGTGATTCTAACAATAATTGGACCAGAAAAGACAATTTTGAACACCAAGTAAGCATAGTATTAAGAAATTAAGATTGTTTGACAAATGGAGATCAAATACTGAATTTAAGATCCTCATGTTTGATTGTCTGAGACATAAAATTTGATCCAGATGTTTTTGTGACCAGAAAATTGGAAATTTGTTATATTATTAAAGTGGACTGAAAAATTTAACAAAAATACTGTAATTCAGTTTGAGAACCGTTGCGGGATTTTCTTAGAGTTAAATAGTTTGCTTACAGAATTATCAGCACAATAGTCACATACATGTATAATCATCAATATTAATTTCAGGCAGAGAAGCAAACAAACTAGATTATTGAATAGTGATGGTCCAAACTTGACAGAATTTGATCAAAATATGGTGGTTCCTCACCTGGGGAATAAAGGTATATTTTATCATTTCCTATAAGTGCATTTAAAAGAAACTCCTATTATATAGAAATAAGTAATTCTTTAATTATTTGAGAGATATGATTTGAGATTAGTCAAACATATTAGATGGAAAATTTACTGCATTGTGCAGGAGAGACTGGTGTTATTCTGAGTTATACACTAATGATGATTAGTATTTTCAGCGTTAGAATTGTTTGCTTATTTACAACTCGGCTGCCATGCCCAGTTACATACACACAGCTGGTTAAAAGCTGATTTCTGCAGTATTCATATTCAGTTTGATCCATCTGTTGCCTATCACTACTATGATATTCTTTGACAAAACAAAACTAGACATTGTTTTGTCTAATTTAACAAACAAGGTAGACGGCTTTACAATGAGAAAGTTGAAAGGCAAAACAATGGGCGGGGGGGGGGGGGGTGTTGACCTTATGTGACATAT
>JBCEWB010099282.1:0-12192 GCA_039654565.1 Peronia peronii
CAAACACGTTAGAATGGACATATCCACTTTTTGATACTATTTTTATACGCAGAAAAGGCAGGGCTTTTAAGAGAAAATAAAAATCCAAAATCGCATTTTTTTAAGCAAAATCCAAATTTTGTTAGGTCAGGCTGCTTTACAACTTTACTCAGCAGTGATGATCATGTTTCTTCCCATTCTCCCTGAAAAACACCCTGCATTAGTACGCCATCTTGAGGCTGACCTGTTTGTCGAACATGCGCTTAGATGTGCTATGTGTGAGCTCTATCATCGCTATGGTATGTTTCTGGCACCCATAACAGCTGCTCTAACGACAGCTAAATATTGTCAGTTTAGACATCAGTGTCCTCCAACTATATACGATGATGGAACACCAACCACAGATATCAGAGATGATAGCACCAACAGAGGTGACAGCACCTTCGGATGGTCCTGAAATGAAAACCAAGAAGAAAACCCCTACGAAAGTTGCAGCCGGACGTGCTGGCGCTATCACTAAAAAGGTCAGACAAGAACGATTACTTGAAGAGCTTAGAGCAAAAAGAATCACTTTGTGTTGCTGAACAATCTATCCCACAAACTCAACAAGATAAGCAAAATGAGAATTTATAATCTACCTCGCAGTGTTGAAACTGGTTACCTTGGGTTATAGCTGGTCTTGCTGGTGTATTTCTTATATATCAGCGGTTTCCACGCCAAACGGTACAATGTAGTACTGTTACAAAGCAGATCCCCCCCAACTCCTTCCACCCACATCAATCAATTAAAGATGTGTGGCCCCTTTCATATGGAATAAGATACAGCATGACAACTCCAGCTACTGAAGGAAAGACTCTTGCAAACGATTTGTATCACAGCGCTGTTGTATCCGGTTTAGCTATTGGATACTCAAAGCTGACCAAAATGGTTTTTGGGGGTGCTTCTCCCAAGCTAGACCCCACCCCACGTGATACTGGGATGTTGATTTTAGATGTAGGTCTCGCGATGGCGACTAAAGAAATGTTAATTAAATAAGGGATAATACAACCAAATATAGTAAAATAATTTGATGACATCTGTAGCATTGTTAGCAGGGGGCGCCCTTGTAAACGCTCTGGCATTCAGGGGCAGCAACTATCTCTTTTTTATATTAGGGAAATCTGGAATTGATGAGGAACGTAAATACCATGATAAGGCTGTCGAGGATCTGTAAGCTGCTCAGACAAAATTATCCCGGCAGCGAACTGAGCGTCTCGACTGGATCAACGAAGAGCTTCGCCGACAAGGCCATGCGGTTCATACCTTCAACGACATTGGTGCGGCAGTTCGCGAGTATGCAAAAGTTTCTGACGTCTCATTAAATCCTTTAACATCCGAGTCAAAACTTTCAGATTTTTACACACCTAGCAACGCACAAAAGGACCGTGAGATCACTTTTATTCTGTTGGCCATGGCCGTGACGGGTTTGGTGGTTTACAAGTTAGTCAAGTAATAAATAATAACAAGTCCTGAGGTAAATATTTTTTTCAGGCTATTGGAGACATATTTGAAATGTTAGAATAAATCATGCGTCGTTTAGCAGATGTATACTACAGCGCTAAGGGGTGTGGAAAGGTATTGCCGCCATCAAGAAACTAGCGATCGCAGCGGAGGTGACCGAAAATGTGGCCAAGGATTGGTTGAAGAAACAGGTCTTATGGCAGATCAATTTACCGGCTCCGCAAAACATTCCAAGACCGAGCTTTGACATTGTCGTATCAAACGAAATCCACCAGGTTGACCTGCTCTTTCTTCCTCACGATAAGGTTGGTAAGCACACCTACAGGTATGTCCTCATCGTGATCGATGTCGCCAGTCGGTTCAAAGCTGCTGAGCCCCTGACCACAAAAGAGGCTAAAGAAGTTGTCGATGCTTTGTCTCGCATTTACAAACGTGGTCCACTGAAATGGCCCAAACTGCTCCAAATTGATCCTGGGCGTGAATTTATGGGCTCAGTCAATCAGTTGCTCGAGAATGATAAGGTTTCTGTCAGACGAGGTCATGCGGACATCCACAGAGACCAAGGCATCGTAGAATGTTTCAACCGGACCCTGGCCGAGAGACTTTTCGGACACCAATATGCCCAAGAGATGCGGCTCCCCTCTGGCAAACGGTCCACAGAGTGGGTGAAACGGCTACCCGCTGTGGTTACGGCCTTGAATGGCGAAGTGACCAGGTTGACTGGTAAGAAGCCCAGGGATGCCACCAAAGCTAAGATACTACCTCGCAGCACACCATGTTCAATAGTTCCTGGCCGTCTTATTGGTCTTGATGAGCGAAAACTCCCTTCGGGTGTTGGTGTGCGCTATCTGTACCAACCCGGTGAGCTGGAGGGCAGACGTCGTCGTGCGATTGATCCCGTGTGGTCCCTCGGTGACCAAACCTGGCGAGCCTGTGCTCTGCTATCTATCAGACAAGGGACCTAAACGAGGATTTGCCCGTGAGGAGCTTCTCGTGGTTCCCCCTGACACTCAGCTTCCACCAGATGGAATCCTAGGGCGTGGCTAGGAGCTTTTTTGTGTCCATAGGCCAGAGTGTTCACCCCATGTTCTGTTATCCAGCGTTTGGAGTCGTAGGGTGAGAGTGACACCTTGTTCAGGTGCTGCCCGTAGATACGGTGGCCTCCTGATCTTAGAACACTCATAGTATAATGGAATGTCTGCTTTTCGAAGAGAGCTTCTGTATACTGAGTGTGCCTTATGTGCTTTTTAACAACAACCTTATCAACACCCTTACCTTTCTTGATGTTTTTACCACTTACCAGGAGAATGGAATACATTTTTGGGCGCAAACCGACATATTCAGCTATCGGGCGTCTTTCATCTTACCCAATACTTTTTTTATTCCCCGTGTTGTATAGTGGATGGTCTTTTTGGATAGTCAGACATTCGTAAAGATCTATATATCTAGCCATATCTTTGTACACATCTTCTGTCATAATTTCTAGAAGCAGGCTGTCCGTGTCAGTGTAGAGACGTTGACAATGCTCTCCGTGTTGAGCCTTCATCTGGTTGTAGTAAAATTCGTACATCAGGCGTTTAGAGAGATCTAGGATACACATCCCAACGTACACCGGACGGTTGAGAACCAAACGGCTCTTATGGACTTGGATGGCCGCAAGGTCATCGTCGAATATATTAACTCGTGCGAAGGCTGGACTAGCGATCAAGCGTCGCAGCTTATTTTCCTCACTTTTTCGCACTAGTTTAACATCGACTCGCTTTCGAAGGTTCTCCATTGTCTTTCCAAAGACCGAGTTGTTCATCAGCTTACACAGGTCCTTCTCAAAGTCGCTGGTGGCTTTTGTTCGAAATTCTGTATTCAATCGGATGTAGGGCTCCATCCACGGGCTTTGGTTGGATACCAGAGCTCTATGTATTTTTTAGACGCATGCCTTGAGATGGGTACAGCTGAGGTTGCGGTAGTGGAGTACATAGCGTTCCTTGTTGTGGAGGATAGGTACCAGTTTTTCAACCTCAACAGGCGTTCCCCCCACCGCCATGGAGATTGTGTTGGTACTCTGACATCCACTCCTTCTGGATCACCATGCGCTCTGGAGCTAGAGGGTAGGTGTTGTGCTCTCCCTTTTTAGGGAGCTTGGGCTTGTTGAACCACTCCCAGGAATCCATCAAGAGATGTCGTTTTCGTTAGTTTGGTTCATTTTGGGCTGTTATTTTAAAAGTCTCGGGAGGATTGGCTGACACTAGTCTGTCGAGAGATGTCAGCAGGAACTGCGCACTGTCAGTGAAACGAAGCTGTCCCAAAAAGAAGGAGATGCACTTCATTGTTGGGGATGCAGGAAATGTGTCCGTCCACCTTGCTCATGGACTGCATCATGAGGTGGGAGTCATAACCGCGCAAATTGTGGAAGACCACGGGGATTACGGTTGTATTATGATGCAATCGCAGTTTCAGGTTACGGTCATTGTGAGCCGCTACTCTGTACTGTCCTGTGATGTGGCTGTGATCGCGCACAGAATCTCCATTTAAGACCTTTTCACAGACATGGCAATTCGTGGCAGTGTTGTAGGCCTGCCAGTCCTCTCTTGTCATCCTTGGCCTTTATGTGGGCCAAAAACCGTCTTGATCTTGCGCTCCTCTTCCTGTAGGGTTTGAAGGAAATGCTCTGCTGCATTAGGACCTCGTATTCGACTGGTGGTTTTGTCTGTCCATCACACCTCACCACGATGTAGCAGTAACTGCAAACCTCATGCTCTTGTGTTATTCGTGTATTGCTTTTTCGCGGGATTCAGTTCTGGATTCTCAACCTTAGCGGTGAGAGCCTCAAAGTCAGTATAGATAATGTAAGGGGCCGGCAGCTGTTTGTGGTAATTTTGGAAAGTTAGATTGTTCTTGCCCTCCTCCATAGCAGTTTATCCAGTACCACGGCATTCTGGTTTCAGGTCCTCCCTGGAGTATCCATGCAGACAGCACTCTCAGAAATACTTCCGTTCCCGGTGTTTGCTCTGATTGTAAAGGAGACGATTGAGGTCTTTGATCCACGCGTAGTGGAGCTTACCTGCTTTTTCAATCAACATTAGATTAATCCTAGGTATATTTTCTGGTTGTGTGGTGATATAATGGATAATGACTCCTTTGTCCCATCCGAATACATTAATAGTTAAATTGTTCAGCTGTTCCACTTTAGGAATTTGGGAAATAGGTGTTGGAAAGTCTATTCCAGTAAAATCTAAACCATCATCAGCATTGGTAAGATAACTAGGTCGCCTGTCTATGTGATGTGCTGCTGGAAAGTTAGCTGCGATGATGCTGTCTCGAAGACAATCATTACCCTTACTTTTTCTGTTTACGAATGCTTTCTTGTTCCTCAAAGCTGCTGAAGTGGAATGTATGAGCCACCTCTCAACGGTTGGTATCTCGCCATGTCCAACCAAAGAGTTTCTACCTGATCGACGCTCCACCTTGATCCTTTCTGAGTCCACTTTTCAAGAGTCTCTTGGATCTTGGGGAAAGCTTGGTTAAGTGCCCCTTCGATCTCACTCTTCTGTAAGAGGACCTCTTGTGTATGGCGGAAGGCAGGGGATGTAAGCTCTTCAGTTCCATCAGGACTGATTTTTGGAGCTGGACTTTGAAAGCCAGCTGAAACTTACACCACCGAGTTCTCTAATTTCTTCTTCGAGCTTTTCTTTAATTTTAGAACGCACTTCTTCAAGGAAGGTTCTAGGATCAGCGCTGAATGGATTATTTTTATACATCCATCAGCCAGCCTGGAAGGAAATTGCCGATAATCCATGGTGTCTGTGTAAAGACTAGTTTGCCAGTCTCTCTCTGGGTAAACACATCTAGTAGTTCTTCCTAGTACTCATCCACAGATCTTATGCGCTTGACACGGGGAACTGGGTCAAATTCTTCTTCGATGGCTTTTCTCTTCAATTTTCAAAGCTTTCTTTTTACGTGGTGGAGGAGTAGGTGGATATTTTTTAGGTTGCAAGCGCTTTTTGACTGCCTCAGGAATGGGCTCGTCCATGGTGTTTTCTTGCATGTTTGAAAACATCTTATTCACAATACTTATAAGTATACATAATAAAATCCATTTCTCTAAATGGACGTTCGAACCAAAATAAGATGAGCTAATACCAGATCGAACTGTATTTTGGATTTCTTCTCCAAGGCTATATGCTATTGCCGAATTCTATCTCGCCCACATGCCTGACATACTTCTGTGTCGCTCTGAACCCCTTTACCGCAAAGACCTACAGGGCACTGGGATTTTGCTGCCTTTGCGAATTTTAGCTAGGTGAAATTTGCAATATTTTTGACAACAGTTTTTTCCGCAGTTCTCTAATTCACCTCTTTTCAACCAAGCGCACTTATCATTCATGTTTGGTAATACGTATACCTTAGGTATATCAATTGAAATTTATTTGTTTAATATAAAGTTGACGGTAGGCAGGAATTTTGATCTAATAAAGTTAGCCTGGTGGGAGCTAGTGGTCCGGAACCCCCGGCGGGCAACAGTATTTGACAACAATTTTGATCTAATAAAGTTAGCCTGGCGGGAGCTGGTAGTCAAGAACCCCCGTCAGGCAACAATATTGATCTTTTGAAGATAAAATGGGCGCGAAGATAAAAGTGGGATAAAAGGCCCCCACAAAAAGTGGTCCAGGGCCTTTTTTGAAAGGGATAGGAGGCTCCCAACAAAATGTGGTCCAGAACCCCCATTTTTTATACCACTCCCATTTTTTATACTACTCGAGCATGAAGGAGGGGGTGTACGTGTGTGATGAGGGACAGAGAAGAAAGGATGCATCATGATGTACATGATGAAATAACATATACAGCGACACTCACATGAATCACGACATCTGAGAAGCACTGATGAAGTGCCTCCAAATTACCTAAAACAAAATGACGCTGACGTTGAAAGGAACTCTTGCTTGGTGGGATCCCAAAGACACCTAAGGGTACACAGTTCTGATAATCGGTTAAGAGAGTCTCTTACACTGTGGGTGAACTGTTTTCTGCCTCTGATGAAAGAATCACGAGTATATAATACACTGGCTCGACAATTAACTTTTTCTATATACATGTACTGATTATTAATCTATGTACTCTGCTCAAGATATGTCTATCCTATCTGGCCTATTTGTAGAAGGGCTCGTGACGACGGTGGTGATGGTCGTTACTCGCCGTACAGGTTGTTAGTGTGTAGCTATTGTTCCTACAGAAAGAAATGGTGGCCAACAGAACAATAATTGTCAGTCGATCTATAAATAAGAGCAATTCGTCACGATACTGACCTTTTGGCCAGTCATTTCTTGCATTTGTGAGAAAATCCAAAAAAAAAAAAAAAAGCTTATTGATTTAATTGTAATACCATTAGTTGGGATATTACAGAAAATATTATAAGGATAATAGATTGGCTCTGCGACTAATTTTTTACATCAATTTAGATGCACCATAGGCATCAAAATATCACCACAATGACCAGTTGTTAAAGAGCAGTTGCAGCAGTTTTTCTTTTCTCTCATGAATGTCTTAGGTAAAATAATCATATTCCAAAACACCCTACATTCACCGATACCCCCCCCCCCCTCGGCGGGGACCCATGGTATATAAATAGGTTCTCTGCTCCCACCTGCAGGCGGTGAAAGTCGTCGGTGGGATGTCTCCGATGGAATGCCATTCTCAACCTTCCAGGTGCGACATCTCTTCTCTCTCTCCTTGCTCCTGTCTTCTGTTCCGCTCTTTTTCCTCTCTTCTTCTATGTTTAATCAGCCTTTTTTTTATACGTGTAAACGTATCTTACCGTATTTGGCATAATATAGCCGAGATCGTACTGATGTGCCGTTAAACCCCAACACAAACATTCACCGATATTCCACGGGTGAATGCAAATATCTTACACAAGATTCTAATAAATGAATATATATATTTCATTTAGGAATCAACCAGCAAGAACTGATCGTGCAGTAATCATCATGATTGCCCAAAGCTCTTATTTTCTCCGCCCCCCTTCCCGTCCATTTGTCCTTATATATATATAATATTATATATGTCAGATACAAAATGTTGAAAGGACGATCAAGAACTGACAGCACTGAAGAAAAAAAAAAGCACACAATAAATTTTCTAAAATATGTTGCCGTCTTTTTTGTTGTTGTTGTTCTATGTTGTTGTCCCTGAAGTCCGTACAAAGTCGTAGGAGTAGGAGCGCCGTCGGAGGAATTACTTTACTTTGTTTGTGCGAGGGCCCGTCTCTCTGCAAATATTTTGCCAGTCCATTTCTCGATGTTTTCTACCCACTTCTTCCTTTGTCTGTCTCTGGGCCTTACTCTATCGGTAATTCCTTGTAAACTCGCCTTGACTTGTCCGTCAGATCTTGTGATGTGAGCATAGATGTATCAGTTTAGCTTGCGTTACTATATCTATAATTATCCCGGAAATCAACAGAATCCGAAAACAACTTAGTGTTGTTGCTATCATCGTAAAAGAGCAGGCCGGAATAGTAATCATGTTGTTTACTGCAACTATGAGAGAACCAACGACCTTCGTGATGGATTATTTAATTACACGGGTAATTATGGTCTGGAACAAACCGATACTGCCTTGCGACTCAAAATTTATAATGGCAAGTAGCTCAATGTTGGTATTCAGATGATAAGGGAACACCCACCACTTAGTGTTTTTTTGCTTTAAAAAAATAAAATATATAGCTTGAAACAACCCAAACTCTGCCCAGCGACTCTAAGTGTAGGAGGCTATGGTAAGCGTGCCCACTTTGATTTTGATAGGCCTATACTTCAGAGTGATTGAAAAGTAACACGTTATTCTAAAATAATTACAAATTTTGATTTACTGCAATTTTTGTCTTAATTTTGTGTGTGTGTGTGTGTGTGTGTGTGTGTCATCTTTTAATGTATGCCAATTTAAGCCGTTTGTATTTGTCTTTTCAGACTGATTTTTTTTTTTTTAACGGATTTCCAAACTTTATAACGTGGTACTAGCTGAACTTCCAGCCATGTTTGTAGTGCTTTCCGAATTTCAAACAAAATAAGCTTATTCAATCTGAAAACGCAAATAGATTAAATTCTTATACATTAAAGATCAAAACAAAACATTACATTTACAGATAAAATAATACCAAATATTGGGACAATAAATTACAAGGTGTATTTTTTGGCATATACACTGAATACGCTGAAACTTTGGCCATAAAAAAATGTACTTGCCCTATGTTAACTATTATGTGCTAATGTAGCGCCGTCCCCTCCCTAAACAAAAAAAGAGTAAAAAAAGTCATAAACCACTAGCCACGAGTATAGAATTTCGATGGGACTGTCTTACAACAATAGGTCCGTATGTCTTTGTCTATGATATTATAAAACATGCCTAATACAAGTCATGCGATATCGATAGGTGGGAGCTGAATGAAATCCGGGGCAGGAGGCATTTTATCTGAAGCAGTGTAATTTCCAGTATGTACCATGGACGTGAATAGGGCAAGCCTATCTCTTTATATTTTACATAACAAAATTCTGCTAAGTGCCTCTTGCCCGAAAGTATTCAGGGACAGATTTTAGCGTGGCTCACGACCTCTACGTGTACATATACATTTTAATCATGACAGTTAACATTCCAGCTTTATGCTTTGTATTTCCGAGTCAAAACTGACGGGGACAAAAGAACAGGCAAAGGGCTATGGAATGTGCTGATCGTGTCCACAATGATATAGTCAGTGTCCCGAGAGGACGCGAGTTACGTGACGAAGGCTAGGGCTGCGTTTGACTGTAAAAATCTCAGTTTAAAGATACTGAAATCTGGGAAAGGTACAAAATTTGAGGTTACCAAGCTTATACGTATTTCTGTCTGTCTAATGCAGTGTAGGCATAGGTGTAGGATAAAATGAACTGGCTAAATTTGATGATTCTGTTCCGGCTATAAGATGACGCCTGAGATGCATTTTATGTACATGTACTGTATTGATTAATGGTTCCGATGATCATATTGGATTACAAGTTATCAGATTTTACTTCGTAGAATTAGAATGTCACGTGTTTACACAGTGCATGATCAAGTAGATAAACTCATCTTGTAACAAATCTCGATCCAAAACTATCGGCGTCATTAATTGTCAATATAGTAGCCTAGTACGTAAAATGCAGTCAGAATGGGCCATGTTCTGGGGCTATCAATGATGATCTACATATAGCATGCTACATATAGTTCAGCACTTCACGCAGCTTGGGGACGTCATTTCCAATGATATCCTATTACCAAGAACACTGACAACCGCCTCGCTAAAGCTAGCAATTAATTCGGCCAGAAGCCATTTCTGTAAGAACCGCTCACTTGGTCTTTCAACAAAGATTCTCATGGACAGAGCGGCAGTCGTTATCACTCGTCTGTATGAATCTGAGCCTGGATTCTGTACCATAAACAATACAGTTTCTAGAATTGCTTTCACAAACGGAGCCTTTGATCCATCATCGGCATCAGATGGCAAAAATTTGTGGGAAACAATAAAGTCTTGGAACAAACCAACATCTCCAGCGTCGAGGCCACGCTCTAGGCAAAGCAATGGGAGATCATTGTGCCCAGTCCTATCACTCTCCTTTCCAGACAGAAGAGTTGTTGACCAAGCGGAGTGAAGAGGGAAAAAATCCCTTTACTTCTTGTCATTCGAAACAGATCACAAAAAAAAAAATTAATAAAATTAAAACAATAAGAGGAGAACATTCTCTTTATTCTAAATTTTTGGGGAATTTTCGTGATATATATTTCAAGCAAAGGGAGCAAAACTGACTTTCTTCCACTTTACATTGCTTGTTCAACACCTCTTTTGTCTGGCAAAGGGAAGTATCAAGACTGAGCACAAAGATCTCCCACTCTGATGGGCTGGTCACCTGTCACGTATGGAGGATACTAGAGTTAGTGCCCAAAGCCGTGTTCTACATCAGAGAGCTATATATGACGGGGCAAACATGACAGATGAGGCCCATGGAGACGGTACAAGGACCATTTGAACCGTCAGTTCAAGACAGCTGGCATCTCATTCTAAGGACTGGCGAAACATCGTCGAGGGCAGGGATCGCTATAGCGGACAATGACAAAGCAAAATGGTAAAGCCTTCGAGGGTACCAAAAGAGGAGCAAGAGATGATGAGCGCAGGAGAAAAAGACAACAACTGCCCAGAGCCTGCCGATCCAAAGATACCCATCCCAATTAGTATCCAGGTGTGCCCTTCGAGAATTGGCCTACTTAACCATCTGACGGCATGCCGCCAGCGACTTTCTTCACAGTGATCCTCGGACACGAGGGAACCAGTCATCAATACTTAATTATATTGTGTTGCTCATTATTACATGTAGTTTCATCGGCTGTGATCAGGATTTCCTCTCGAGAATAATCAAATTTATTTCATATTTTATTTTAAGTACAAACTTTGCGAATACACTCTGGTTCAGGATTACTGGCATAGCATCGAAAACTGACGATTATCAAACTATAATCTACATGTATGCTGTAAATCCGGTTTCAAACCAACGGAATGTTCTGAATTGAAACTGGCACCGACAATCATTCCCTTATAACACTCTTAAAGGTCATTTCCAGCCAAGTACATGTATTTGTCTCCAACTGCAGATAGATTCATATAGTCCACATAAAAATATGTATTGAAGACTGACTGGCACTCATTTGTTGCTGGGTGTTGTAGGTAACTGATAATGGTTGCAGTTCAGCATAAGCGTTTACAGTATGGCCATTCATCACTCTCCAGACAAATTAGTTCCATAAACAAGAATAAAACAGCACATAAAAATTCATATCTCCTTATTAAGTTGGCTGCTCCGACGAGCTTTTAATCTCTTTCTGTGCATAATTTAATCCGTCATTCAATAATGTACCCGCGACAAGCCTTTCTCTCCCCAAAATGAGAAGCCTTAGTTTTCACATAATTGTAACCAAAAAAATGATATAATATATTTATTATATTATAAATAAATATATAACTGTCCGTTTCGTAGAGAGAATCGCGCAGTTCTTTGCCAATTAACCATCTAATTTACGAAAGAAAAGAAAAGAAGGAAAGGAGGAAGGAAAGGGGGAAGGAAGATAGGAAGGAAGAAAAAAAAACATTCAAAAGCAATAAAAAAGAAACAAAGAAAGAAAGAATGAAAGAAGAAAAAAGAAAAGAAAAATAACTACATGTGTCTTACATACATACATGTATGTCAATCCGTGTAATACATCTCATACATAAAAAAAAACAATTAATCCCTGATAAATATTTATATTTCAAAGGACTTTGCAGACAGAGGCAACATTGCACCTTCATACATGGGCTAAGGAAGTGTTCCTAACTGAATTTTGTTTTCAAAAATAACTCTCAACTATATGTACTACTTTTCTCCCGAGGCGTCTGTAAATATAAAACAAACGTCATACGTAAGTTATTTACGATTCAACATGAATCTTAAAAAAGAAAAGGATGAGGGTTGAGCGGGAAGGGGAGGGGAGGGCGGCAGGATGGAGCGAGAATGGTGGTGGGGAGGAAAGGAAAAAGCCATGTGACTGTGAGGCAGTTTTGGAACTGTTTAAAGTCAGTTATGATGTGGGAGTGATTGTTGTTGTTATACATACATACATACATACATACATACATACATTACATACATACATACATTACATACATACATACATACATACATA
>JBCEWB010099293.1:0-12192 GCA_039654565.1 Peronia peronii
ATGCAGGACCCGCGAGTCGATCCCGGCCCGTTTCCTCCGTGAGCAGACGCCATACCACAGAGCCACTGCGTCCCCCCATCAGCAGGATCAGGTGGAAGCAGAGAACCTATTTATATACCCCGGGCTCCGCGGAGGGTTGTCTCTCTGACACAGAATGAATGATAAGATGATAGATAAAATAGAACTGAGCGGAGCTGAGCTAAGATAAAATGAAGTGAGAAAAGAGAACAGATAAGATAAGAAAACAGAAACTTATTCGTTCTTAAAAAGACAAATTGGATAAAATGATGACTTAGAACTCAATGGCACACACCAGGATACGCTACGCACATCACGTGCCAAACTAAAACACTGTAGGTAGCCCAGCATTAGGCAATATTATTGAAGACTGCGTAAGTCCTATACAGACATCACTGAAGATAAACAACAACAACAACAACAACAACAACAACAATAACGACACAACAAGAACGGCAACAAAAACCTTGGCACACCAGATCAAACAACAACCACCAAATCATCATATGATGAAGATGATCATCATCATTTTAAAAAAATGCCTTAAAATTAGGACAACTGTTTGCCGGCAATTATCCAAGTACATCAAAAAAGCTCCCCCCCCCCCCCCAAAAAAAAAATTGTTTTACATTTAAAAAATGAAGGATTTGATATAAAAATAATTAAGCAAATTAATATCGCTGGCCAAATCATCATCATCATCATTATCAACATAAACAAGAGCATTACCTTGATCAAGAGATGGTATCTCAATAGTAAAAGAATGGTTATAAACATGATGATGACTGTAACACGAAAGATTGCATGTCTTCCCAGAGCAGCTCCCAATGTCTGATTTTGTAGTGTCAGGATTTGCATCTTCATCTGTAAAGTTGACGATATAGGCAAAGAAAGTCAGTCAAAAATTGAAAATCTAGACAGAAAGGAAGAGTCAATGACATCATGGATAAAAAAAAAAATAAGCAAAACTTATTCACAATATGACCACACACATAACACACACAACAACAACAACGTTAACATTTAGTCATTTCATCTCTGAGAACGTAGGTAAAATAAGCATATTCAGTCACCCATCACATGGGTGCACAAAAATGATAATATGGGCAAAATAGTCACACCATTATTAACAAGAAAAAAAAAAAGAAAAGAAAAAATCCACAATATTCAATATTCAATCCTTGACAATATGGACAGAATACGTGTCAGTCAGTCATTGACCTAGACAGTAAATAAAAACATGTAATGAACAACTCACTGATAACATGACTTAAAAAAAAAAGACCCAGCAAACTCGCCAAGGGCAAAATGGACAAGATGGCCGCAATCGATCATTGGCAATGTTGAATAAAATGCCACTCTCGGTGAGTGACAACACGGATAATAATAAAGTCTCGCTCTCTCATTCACATAATGTATAAAATACGCCCACAGACACCCACATCTACGTAACTTAGTAACTTTGTAGCATGGGCAAACACATAAACACACACACACAAACACACACACTCAATAATGGGAGATCGTTGTGCCCAGCCCTATTACTTCCCTTTCCCGGATATGACAGGTGTCGAGCAAGCAGTGAAATGGAAATCACTTAAGTTCTTGACATTCGAAAGATTGACCACACAAAAAATTGACAATATTACAATAAGATAAAAACATTTTTTTTATATATATCATAATCTTTTTAAACATTTTCCTGGCGTATGTTTCAAACAAAGAACGCAAAAGTGTTGCTTTTTTTTTTCTTTACTGTGCTTGTTCAACACATTGTGTCTGGCAAAGGGAAGTAATAAGGCTGGTCACAACGATCTCCCATTGACAAAATGGACAGAAAAAAACCCACTCAACCATTGACTATAACCATAAGGGTAAGAAAGCCCCTCTGAGATGTTAAATATTGTAATGTTAGTGAAAAATCGACAACAAGCCACATTCAACTGGTGAGCACAGTCATGGACAAACTAAACATACGCGTTCAATCACTAGGTATTGGGTTAACGAACTTGGAAAACAGCTGTGTTCTGTCATAAAATAGGAGAAAAGAAACTCCGCTCAGTCAGCGACAGCATCAACAATAAAACCATATACAGTTATCGATCAAGGAATTATACACAGCCATTGAATTCACCATTTTTGATTTCCTTGTTGTGTTTCCTTTTCTCTTGAGAACAATAAAGAAATGAGTGTTTCTTCTGTGTTATGGGCACATGAGACATAACTAAGACGAGTCCTAGCCTAGTAAAGCAATCCTTAAAACTTTGCAATATATATCAGTTCATTTATAATCTGATACATTTTCTGACATTGCAATCATTTTCATAAGAAATCCCCTTCATATAATAATATAGATAATTTATCTATATATATATAGTCCAAGGCCCAAGAGCGATTTCATTTCCAGTTGACAATGGCTATTAAACTATCTCATTTTAAGTTCTTTTATTGTGGTGACGAAGTGAAATTGCGACATATATGGAATGAGATGTCTTAGAAAAACAAAGGTCATCCGCATGAGGGGCCACATCCAGAATTGGTATGTCCGTAAAATGGTCGGAGTTGACCATATTGTCGCCTCTGAAATAGATGCGCCACTCTTGCCTTTCTTTTGTAGCCAGTGACCTATTATCAGTCATTACATAATGAATAACATACTACTTGCTACTACAAACCATCTAACCATTGCGTAGTTTTTATACCTCGACTCTCAAAAATCATACAATCCCTTTAGAGCTACTGTGGTCTAATGTTAATAATAGGATTAAAGCGATGAGGCTTTCAATAGATTTTATAAAACCTCCTAGAGTAAAGTGGTTCACGTATGTCATCAGAATATCACTGGAGACCGCTTGAACAGTCATCAGTAAGAGTCTTCAGAATGAAAGAGACAGAGTTCAGAGACAGACGGCAAACTAAGGAAGGGATAGCTGAAAGAGTGAAAGAAGGATTGAAGATTCTAAAATATCAGCCATGCACCTGGTCCAAGAGCCACAATTTCATCTCCTTCAATGCTTAACAGCATGAATGGATGGACAAAGAGAATCAAAACAGTAATAACACAACAAGAAATGCATGACAAGACATTATGTACATCTAGATTCAGATCTGAAGAGTCCACTGGAAGAATGGAAATTGTCACAAACTGTAATGTAAGAGAAATTCTAATTTAAAGTTTGAAGATTGCAAGCTTCAAGTAAGAGGCCATTAAGTTTATTTTTTGAAAAGATTCTTTTTATACGAAGATGGAAATGGAACTAGTCAGAGGACAAGGAAAATAGCTTAGAGAAAATACCTACTTTGTGACTTTTCCCGTTCTTTAGGTGGACTCTTCACTTTAAAAACAATTTCAAGTGATTGATAGGGCTTTTGCTTATTTTATTCAAAAAACAATTTAAACCATGCAGGTGTTTCAGATATGTCTGGTTTTCAAGCGTTGAAATTGGTCATGGTGAGACCATAAAATGAATAAACAATTATTCTGACAGGGAGGTGAAAGAAAGAGAGAGAAAGAGAGAGACAGAGAGAGACACACAGAGAGAGTAAAGAATCCCAGCCTTATTATATCGGCTTCTTACCCTTGAAACATCTGGGCCTGATTTTGAGAATAACTTAAGTAACACCATACACATGCACAAAAGATTCCAAGGCTCACACTGCTGTATCGTTTTACACAGTTCAAACAGAGGACGGCTTAACTGCTGTTGATAACAATCACTTTTACCTGTTCCTGTTACTCAATTGTCCCGTGGTTTTATTGATCAACAACAGCAGGTATTTTAACTGCACTGGCTGATTCTAATGATGGCAGTAAGTAAGCGAGGAAATGAACTGAACTAACAACTGGGAAGAAGGGAGAAGGGGACAGGGGGGCGGAGGGAGGGGGGAGGTGAAGATGAAGAAGAAAGGAAGGAGAAGAAAAAGTAATACATAGACTGACGATAAACATTGATATGTTATAATAACTACTCCTTTGTTACTCGTTTCTTACTACTCATTTTACTTACTCTTTTTGTTGTTTAACTTTGAACCGTTTTTCTTTTCTTTCCTTTTCTCAACACTGATGTAGTTACAGCTACGCGTTTTATTTTCCTTTTAAAATCTGAATGGATTAGCAATTACAAGGAAAATGTATTTCCACAGTTGTTCTGTGCAGTGTGAAAGTGTGACAATTAGAACATTTAGACCCGCATAGCGCACATAATTAAAATAATCGCGTGGCTTTTAGACCTACACTATACTCACAGGTCGTCGCCTCGTTTCACATTATTGCTGTATGTCCACTTTTTGTAATTTTGAGAAATCGTGCCTTGAAGTTTTCATTTCATATGTAATATAGAAGATCTACAACAAACATAAGCATAAAGCATAAGCATAAAGTGTGGTTTACAGGTACATTCTCAATCAAAATCACATGAGGCAGTACATGTTGAACATAATCTATCGATATATTTAACGCTGATTTTGTAGAAAGTGAATGAGGTAACAGGCGGCAAATGTGAAATGGGGTGACGACGTGTGGACTGTATCCGCCTAGCACGTTGAACGATACTGTTGACATGTTGGAAAAGACTGTCATGAACCATTTTGACCATTAGACAAATTGTTTACTTTTGCCGAATACAAGGGTATAACATAACCTATAAGTATTGTAAACAAAGAAAAATTCTCATTTTCTCTTTTTTTTTTTTTTTTTTAAATACGAGTGACTGAAATTTCAGAGAAGGTGAGCATGATAAACATCGATTAATCTCATCGCAATATTTTTCTTTCTAAAATAATTTTTTTGCTTAATTTTATTTTCACATTACAGGATCAAAAGTGTTCTTTTTCCTCTCCTAAAAGAGTATCTTAGGTCTCTTGTACTTGGCGAAGGGAGGTAATTTAGCTGGCTGAAAAAAGAGTGACTTATTGCAAATACGACTTAAGTATCTAAAAACCTGAGGTGCTGTGGGCCCTCGTCATATGGCATAACCGGTACTAAATCTGATCTCCAACAAAACTAGAACAGACCGAAACTAAATATAAATATAGCAATCTTTTAATTAAGAATGATTTCATTGATGTGTCCTTCATGATTTATTATGTGTTTGTGTATCCCAAGCCTACGAAGACATTTCACTTCTAAATACGAACATTAGGTAATAAACACTAAATAGCTCGTTATAATTTCCAAAATATAGCTAGGGAACTCCGTGGCCGAAGGGCTAATCGTTGACTCCTCGGTGAAAATGGCGTGGGTTCGAATCCTAAAGGGCGATGGGAAAGATTAGAACCTGCTTCATTTTCAGTGACACAATGTTCTCGTGGCCTTTTGGGTAAAGAGGCCTGAGATCAAGCCTTCTCGAATAAGAAGGAATATATTTCGGAGCTCCCTTATGCATGCGCCGGTGTCCGAGCAAACTTTCGTAATTCTAAATTTCTACCCCCTCCCCCGCCCCCCGCCCCCTCCCCCCCCTTTTCCAAAACAAAAAACAAAAAGAATAGAGGAGGAGGAGGGAGAAGGGGAAGGAACTTCATCTTATGTTTTTATATGCTTTTTTTAAAAATTGTTTTTTATCATTAGTTGGGATTTCTCTCTGTTGCCAACGGACAAAGAACGTATCCATCTGTTGCCGAGTTCAAAGTTAATGCAAAACAGCATGTGCCAATCTACATGTAATATAATGTTGTAAAATTGATTAGAATCAGCGTGTAAGGGGTGAATGTAACTTCAGTCTGCTGTAAAAACCGAAATAATAGCTAGCTATAATTATTGTTCGAAAAAAAAAAAGAAAACCCCATTGTAAATAAGACTGCCGTAAATCAAATCAAATACAGTTTTTTAAAAAATAGCTAGAACTGAAGATAAACTAAAATTGGATGGTAAATAAAACCGAAAAATGATAGATCTTAGGTATTTAAGAAAACAACACCAGCAGCAGCAACAACAATAATAATAATAATAATAATAATAACAACAATAACAACAACAACAACAACAACAACCTCAAATGTAATTCAAACTGTCGTAGAGAATCAACATGACGAAACAATACTTCATATATAGCTGAAGGGCTATCGAAATTAAATCGAATTAAATTTATATGTCAACAGCGGCAATTGATCCACAGAGTGATCGCATCGTTATAATAACAGATAAACTCTACTTGTATTTCATACATTTTGTTCTCTTACACTCTGCTGTTAAAGTTCTATATTGAATCTTCTCCTCTTAAGTTCTATATTGAATTTTCTGCCCTTAGAGTTCAATACTGAATGTTCTGACCTTAAAGTTCTTTATTGAATTTTCTGCCCTTAGAATTCTATATTAAATGTTCTGCTCTTAAAGTTCTATATTGAATGTTCTGCTCTTAAAGTTCTTTATTGAATGTTCTCCATTTATGCTTGCGTGATTCACCTAAAAATCAAAGACCATTCAGCGACTTTCAATTCCGTTTTATCTGAAATCTGCTGGACTCAATATATGAGACATTCCTGAAGTCGAATCCTATGGGCAGTGAACATTTCGCACATGGAAAAAACATTGCACATACATTTCTTGATTGCACCTAGAGGAATAAAATATAACCAGATTATAAAGCACGGAGGTCTGCAGTGTACAGGAATAAGCCCTATATAACAACCGTCTATTATGATAGAATCATCTCTGCATAAACACGTGGATTCCTATGATAAATGAAATTAGGTATTTTGTACTCTCCGCCAAAAGAACAATATTGTTTGTGTTGACATTATCTTTTCTAGTCGTCTTTAGATCCCGTCTGTTTTCAAAATGTATCACTTATGGATGGCTGATGGTTCTCAGGCCTTGCTCTATAAAATCTGACCTCGTGATAGAGAGATATAAGTCTGAAACAGATATCAGACTGGACCGTCGTTATACAAGAAGTAAGGTGGAATAATGCGTTCTGTCATTGGATTTTCGTATTTAACGACAACTAGACGTTCACTGTTACACACGTTGACAAAATTTGGAAGAGTGCAACACTATACCTTTGTGGAAAATAAAACATTGTTTTGTCTCATCTCATCAACAGAACAGACGTTCTTAAGTTGTTTTGAGATTCTTGACTTGTCGATCAGAATGTGGCACGATGTTAATTGATTGATATAGATAAATAATGTCACTTATACATGAATGTATGTGTGTGTGCTGTGTGAGTGTGTGTAGCGCACGCGTGTGTGTATGTGTGTGTGTAATGTGTATGAGTGTCTTCTTTTTCTTTTTCTTAGCAATTCCTGACGAGCTGTAGACTAATCTTTTCCATCCGTGGCGGTTGTGGGCAGCAAAGTCACTGGATCTTGTTACATGGCCCTATCATCTCAGTTTCCTTCTGCTCACAGTTGTGAGAGGGTCGGCACGAGGGCCACTATACTGAAAGATGGTTCGGAAATTACAGATATCCACATATGATTCTTCCTCTCTACTTGTTTGTAATATGGTCCAAGTATGCGATAACTAAGATGTTTTGGCAGCATCTGATCTCCAGGGCCTGTACTTTCCGTTGCAGTTCGGCTATCGCGCATGCATTTTATACAGAAAGATGGAGAGTACCAGTGCCCGCAGGAGTCCGATCTATGACAGATCTAATATAGCGTCTACATGTGTCTGTAAAAGGACATGTTGGTGTAAGTTCAGACTATGTACTCTAATACCTTTATTTTGGTACATTTTATGCAATTTCAACTTAGTACCGATTACGACATTGATGAAGTACCGGTAGTCTATATGTATTTGTATTCGTGAACTTTTGCTCATGTTATTAATATTTTAGTGTTTCACAAGATATTCCAAGGCACGAGCAAACATCACATCTTTAGATCAATAAGCTCACACAGCTGACTAGGAGCCGTGCGCGTGTGTGCGTTGGGAGGGGGGAGGGGAGGGGCGATTAAAGATCATGCACAGCTGGACGGCAAAGATCGGTGACATAAAAACTGAAATCGACTTAGGACTCCCTCCCGTATAACTCAAGTTGTTTGAAGTTTGATACCCCATATAACTATCTCAATCCTCTCTCTCTGAAGTGGTAGCAGATTTGTCAATTTCTAAACAGCATAGCCGTGAAAACCTATTCAACCTTGTCATGCACAAGAGCTATGTGGGAAATAATGTTTTATTATTCACAACATCTACAAAATTTATAGCTAATTTACAGGACATTAGACACACAAAATAATGTGACTGAAAGGGAGATTTCTATCTCTCGATTTTCCTGACCTTCATTACAGAAAAAGAAAAGGCTATAACAAAAAAGACAAAAATAACTTAAAGTACCCAGCTTTTGTTGGATACTCATGTCACCAATGCACACACACATTCCTATTTCGGAAACCGTCCATGGGTATGCCGAGGCGGGGAGATTAGGCGTTTGCCTCTCCATGAGGGTGTGGAAAGCATTGAGGTTAGAATCCCATCGGGACATGAACATTTAAAGTGAATCAACAGTCCCCTGGCCTCTCGGATAAGGATGAATAAATTTCTGAGGTCTCGTGTGTGTTACGCACAACAGACACTTTAGCATTTCCAAATCAGATGAGGAGTAGTCGGAGACCCCGCTGTCCGGGCAAAATTTCCAAATTCCAAATTTCTTTTCACAGAAATTCTTCTGTCCCAAACTGGACACGCATTAATTCAGAAATAATCTTGCTTTCTTATGATATACATGATAATTCTGGTTTCTTGGGATTGAGAAAGACTACAAACATATATAAATAAATAAACAAACAAATAATAAATAAATAAATACCATTTCTAAAAATATTTTTTAAAACCCACCTCCTCCTAACTCAAATGTCGATAATGGATTATTAAGTCCTTATTTCTTTGAAGTCGCCCCGCTAGTCAATTCCTAAACAGCTTGGTGGTAAAGCTGTTCTATTCAGCATTGACATTATGACATTGATAATATGAGCTATGATGAATGATAAGTAGTGTCCGAGTTTACAGGCGCGTAAAAATCACAAGTCTCTAAAAAAAACTCAAAAAATTATTTGCAAAAACACTTACGAATTTTGCGCTTTGTCTTCATCTATATCTTTTCCACATCCTACATGTGGATTTCTGTACTTAGCCTATCGACAAAGTTCTCCTGGTGTATGAAAGATACCACCTAACGTCAAAGACCATTAAATTTGCGAGAGCATACAGGATAAGTTTAAAATACTATCTTACATTATTTTTTTTTAAAAAATACATGCTGGTGAAACTAAACCCTCGACTTAGCCGTTTTCATCACTTTTTTCTTTTCTTGTTTTTCTTTTCTTTCTTTTCTTTTCTTTCTTTCTTTTTTTTTTTTTTAAATACCAAGATAGTTAATTAGTACGTGTAATCAAGAAATACAATGTCCAGCTTGTACTGGAGGAGGTCGCCTTCGCCATAGGGGTAGGTGTCTGTTCCTCGGGGGAAAAACTTGCGTCTCGGGTCCGAATGGGAAGGACTCGAAAATAATCCTACATTTCTCAGGATTGAAGGTTTATATACATAATATATATAGCATTTTCATGCCAGCAACGGAATCCCAATATCTATTTTTGAAACTACTCTCTCGTTACTGCTTCAGGCTATATAGAATTTTATGTCGGGGGAACAGAGTGGGCACACAATATGTCATCTTCTCCCAGTAATGCTTTATTAGCTGATAATATAGAGACATCCAGTAAAAAAGAATTTGTTGACATCTAAACAAGCATAGGAACGCAGATATCTAGGCCAAACACATGCGAAGGAAAACATCTGGGTAAATGGAAGAATACAGACATTTAGGCAAATATAAGAATGTAGAAACATCTAAACAAATAACTATAAAAAAATAATGAATAACCCAACATAATAATATACAGCATAGAATAAGACAAGCTAATGATAACAGACTTCTCGCGAGCCCAGTTCTCTGTTGCTCTATCTCCGTTTTTTCTCATTTTGAGAAAACAGCTGTTTTATGTTCAGCTACTTGTTTTGCATGTTAAATGATGGTTTTAATGAAAATGTTTTTGCTTAGAGATGCAAATGCTATTAATTGTTTGATTTCATCAGTTGATGTTTAAAAAAAAAAGGCAGCTGTAATTCATCAAAATCTGGGGGAAATTCCTTTGGAGATAGGAAATTCAGAACGTTTTGAAAGTTACAGTTAGTTCTGTCTTGTGCCATCTCCATTTCTGTACCAAAATCTTTCAGTTTAACAACGTTTAAGAATGCCTGTTACGTTTTATTCTTCTAAATTTCTTTTTACACCATGCTTTTGTCATTTAAACTTTTTGCAGTCTCCTTCCATTGCCTGCAAAGTGATCCCCATGAAACCGTTGAACTATGACAAACCCTGAATTAACAAGGATTATTGTCGCATATTAGAAGGGACAATCCCAGATAAGCGATGTATTTTTTGTGCCTTACCCATCCCACACAGAGGAACATTGATCTAAACTCAGGAAATACTTTCTTCTTTTTCTTTCTTTTTTTTTTTTTCATTAATTAATTAAATTAATTAAACATCATTTTTGTTTTATGAACACATACAGATAAAACAGCTGTTGCTTATAACCTTTTTTCATGTTTTTATACCCTTCGTTAGATGATGGAGGTATAAATAGATAGGTTAACCCTTGTATTCTCAGTGATCTAATTGGTTAACTTGGACTTAGCACAAAATAGAAATAAACTTGTTATACAATTTGTGGACATAGCACAAAATGATTTTGAAAACTTATCCTGTTAAGGAAAGTAACGGGTGAAAAAATTACATTATAAAATAGATCTAATATTATCCCTCTTTCACATGACATATGTATCTTCAAATAGCCCAAAAGTGGAGATGAAGCAACAAAGAAGTGAGCTCTCGTTCTGTGAAAAGAATGTACAGTTAGTACATTCAAGTGAAGAGACTACTAAGGGATATTGGATAAACTACAACAACAAAAAAAACACAATTAACAAAACCTAATTACAAGATCTACTCACTTTATAAACGTCCGTCGTGTAGCTTACATGTAATATAATAATATGTATCAGTAAATTATGTATGTGTATGAATGGTTATGTATTCTACATATACGCACAGATAGAAATAATGAATATAATATTAAATATATGAACGTAAATAATTACACATGAATACAAAAATGTGGACAATACATGCACAGTAAACATGAATCCATTCACATTACTGCATAGGCTATATGTATAAACATGCATACCTAAGGCGGCGTCGAAAATACATATACTTTAGGAATATCTACACAGATCCATGTATATAACTTCGTGGGGATTTATTAAATTCATTTATTTATTTTTGAATAAAAATATACCATGTAGATTATTAAGCCAGGGCATCCCAAATTCATCATCGTTCTCCTTCTGTCCATTCTTGTATACTATAGAGCTCTGGATGTTTCAAAGTATGTATAGAATTTGGAATGTGGTACTTTTTTAAAATCTGTATGGCTGCGTTTCACGAAACGCAGGGAGTTCTGTAAGCTTCTTTCAATTATAAGTTTCTCTTGGCTGTCCCCACATGAGGTAAGAGACATTTTACAACATGACATGAGCGAGGAATTCAATTCATGGCCAAACCTCACGCCAACTCCATGCGAAGAAAAGCTAATTACGAGCATGCACAGCTGGTCAGAATGTGTTTTATACCCGCATCTATTTTGAATGCATTTTTGTTACCAAAGAAATATGCAAATTGAAATGAATGCTCACGGAACGAACAAATGCTTTTTCAAATTGTCTCAAAATAACATTTCAACAGTTGAAACCTGATTGGCATTATTTTGAGAAAACTGCAATTTGTACCCGACAATTAAGGCTAAATGTCTGTAAGTGCCATATTCCCGATAAGTGAACTAAAGCGTAATCTATTCAGTTTTGAGTTAGACATCTAATTCTCATAGAAAACGTCTTAATTCCATATAAATTGCAGGCTGGAGCTGTATAGTGAGAGAATACCTCCTGCACAGCCGTCAGCGAGAACTGAATCAGGTTTCAGATGCCGAGGGCGAAAAGCAGAGGTGTTGGACCGAGTAGAAGATATGTTGAGAAAAAAAATCAGCTGTCTGTGAGTCACCCCAGCCCAAGACCTGGCCCAAGAAAGATAGGTTTGTTGGGGGGGGGGGGGGGGGGGGGGGGGGGGGGGGGGGGGGGGGGGGGGGGGGGGGGGGGGGGGGGGGGGG
>JBCEWB010099314.1:0-12191 GCA_039654565.1 Peronia peronii
ATTTTTTTTTTGGGGGGGGGGGGTGGAAGTGGTGGGGGGGGAGGGGGAAGGGGTGGAAGAAGGGGGCGGGGATTGGTACCGAAGTGGTCATTTCAAGTCTTGTCTAAGTTTCTGCATGACCTTGTTTTGTTTTTACTTTTGTGTTTGGATGAATGTGTTTGTTTCGATTCGTTTTTGCTGTTCTATAACTTGCTTCATCTGGCCTCTTTAAAGGCCTAAAGAACATAAGCAATTAGCTTTCGTTAGATGTGTCATTCTCATAATGATGACGGTGTTAATGGGGAGACTTACATAATATTAAAACTTTATGTACAATGTTTACCCTGGTGTTGCTCAAGAGATGGTCTTTTATTTACACACAACTGTTTGTTGATTGTAAAAATTAACACACGTTCGTTCCATTGCAGGTTATTACATTTGCTGATCATATTCTGTTAAAGTTGGCAAATCTCAATGACTTAAGCACTGCTGACTGAAAGACGGCTTTAAATTATGTTACTGTAGCCCAGTTGTCCTTTGTCCTTATTCATTAGTTGTTTTCACAACACCTGTCTAACTTGATTTCTGCGTTATTCACAATTTATTTCCCCTCTCACTCTCATTCATTAAATTTTATTATTGAAGATCCAATCTCTCTTGTAGAGAAAGCAAAAGAATTCGGAGATATACATGCATTGGGCTCTGAGATCCTCCCATGGGTTTGACACAATCATCGGGGCAAATTTATTTTTGGCGTTTGCGATTGCAAGTCGGAATGGATCTGTAATACAATACTCAGCCATGATTGTATGTTAGTCTTCCTGTCCAAACTATGAGAATTTGCTAATGGTAAACGTAAATGTTTATGAATAAGCTTTCCATTGTATGTATTTTATTCTTAAACCTGGATGTTTTTCTTGTCTTTTCTGCTAAGGAAGAAATCAAAATTAAATAGCTAAAACTTTATCGGCAGAACAGAATATTATTTAAGAGGGGGGGGGCGTCTTGGAGTTTTTATTATTATTACTCTTACAGATAGACGTTTTCTTTTAACCTTTTCCATCAAATCTGGCATGTCTAAATTAGAGGGAAACAGTAAAACAGTAAAAAAACAAATCGACTCTCTCGAAGGGTTACCATGGCAAAGCCGCTATCTTGGATTTTGGAGTCTCTAAAATGGTTAACTTTAAAATCTATCTCCTCCGCCAAAGTTAAGTGGAACTTGATGAAACTTAATAGAAACATTGTTTGGCATTATATCTAAAATGTTATACATTCTTCGTATTCAAAACAAAATTTTTCTAGAGCTTTTTTTGAAAATGCCATGTAGTGAAATTTCAAATCTCCCCCCCCCTCCCCCCCCCCCTTTTTTTTTCATAATAAAGACACATTTATCTCTAACACTTACTGACCGAATGGGCCAAACATATGTGCGTTTTTTTTTTCTTTTCTTTTCTTTTCTTCTTGCCTTGTTGTGAAAATGATATTATGCAAAGTCTGGTTAGAATCGGCTGAAAAATAAAAAAGGAAAAGTAGAGAGCAAAATATGGGGAGGGAAAAAAACTAGTAAAGTCTCAGATATTTACAAACCCAATTAATTTTAAAATTTTTGGTGGTTACTTTTACTTTTGCATATTCTAGAGTAATGTCGGAGTTACATGCAGTCACTTTGAGGAACGATGCCTGCTATTTCCGTCCAAAGTCACTATTAATGTCTTTCTTAAATCTTGCGCCCATTATGAACGATACTCCTGTAGCTAAGATAGAGCTAGTCACTTCCAATGATCAAATTAATTTGTGAGCAACACGTGGAAATATCATAGACCTTTCAGTAACGAAACAGTTTTTGTTTCTAGATATTGTTTTGAGGGATCATCTTTCGTCTACTCAGATGGATCTTTTATCCCAGACAAGGAACATTGCAAAGTTATTGTACCTTTGATTAGATCTGGACAACTTAACTTTAAAAGTGTCAGAAGAAATTAGCTGGAGTGTCCATTTTTTATAATGTTGTTTATTAATCTTCAAGAAATGATAGTTGAAAAATAAATGGCAGTGTAATAGGAGCATCTTCTTTCTGCATTGTATTGCATTTGATGATTGATTCGCAGCAAAGCACAATGCAGGACTGCTCTGCCTCCTCCCACCATCCCTTACTGAACTATTTGGACTAGCTTTACTAGCAACGTGGAAAAAAAGAGAGAAAAACAGTTTTATTCATCTAACCTTGCTCTGGTGATTATTGTACGACTCTAAGATGTTGCAAATCTAAAATAAAAGATTCAATATTGATCCTCTCGCATGTGTTGAAGGTAGATCTGCCTGGCTCAACTCTCTCTCCGCTGGTCTATCCAAATTCGAGAGAGAACTTGTGGCCTCAGATGAGCAAAACCAACAATGCAGAAAACCAGAAAATCATATCAATTTATCAACACCACACAGCAATGTCTCTCAGCTTTTAAACTGAAGAAAAAAAAAGTAGTCATTACAGGTACTCTAAAATGTCTACCTTTCGCCAAAATAATATTATTTTGTTAGACTTAGCATAGCAAGCGTAGTTACTTGATGTCCAAACGGAGCAATAATAGTTGTTATATTTTGCATCAGACACCGAAACCGAACGCATACTTTGCTCATTTTGACATGCTGACTTCAATAATGTATCTATTTTTTCGAGCTGACCAAGGTATAAAATGTTCGAAACTTTTTCCTCTCGCTTGAACAAATTTCAAAGCGAATGCTGCCATGCGTCAATGGAGCCACGATGTCTGCCAATAGTAGAACACAAAAATTCAGAAAATTCCGATGGGATTTCCGGCCCGAAATTGTCAGTACTAAGTCTTATTATTATTCAGAGGACATCTAGGTTCAATAGAAGCACAGCGAAGAGTTTTAGTCATAAATTTACTAATAACCACAACAAGATCAAGCCAAGAAGTGAGGAAAACGTACAGCCGGGGCAAGGCCAAGGTAATGAGTCGATGGGATTTCCAGAGATATTGGTGAACCCTATTTCTTGGTTCTTCACTTCATCTCTCAAAAATATAACCAGTTGGATTTCAGTCCGTCTTTCTTCGAAAAGGCGAAAACACTATAATAAGTTCTCTTTCATGTTTTCATTTTCCATGTTATATTTTGACAGTGTTTTACTCCAGGCTTTCAATTTGACGTACGCTCTATATTTTCTGCCAAACCTCAGGAGAATCAATCACAAAAAGCCCTGCAGGAGCAGGAAAGGACAGCCAACCTAAGTGCTTTCCACTGTGATATACCAATACAGAATACAGGCTGCTTCAAACTGTTTGTGTTATCGGAAAGAGCTATTTTAGTAGTAGTCGGTAAGTACTATCCAAATTCCTTCTTTCTGTGAGATTTTCTGATATGTTTTGTTCATAACAACATTCTTTGGTGAGCATGCACTCCCAGTTCTCACAGTGAGCACTAGCCCAGACCAGAGAGGCCAATAGCACAGTTCATAGCAATAATCCATGTATATGCATATACTATATCTTCTCTTTTTCGCTGTCACAGAGTGCTCTTCATCTAGATTGATGATTACTTCCCTACATAATACTTTTCTCTCTCTCATTCTGTCTCTTTCTCCCCCTCCTTTCTTTCTCTCCCTCCCTCCCCCCTCTCTCTCTCTCTCGCTCTCTCTCTCTCTCTGTGTCCTTGAATCATCTCTTTCCATTGTCACTCGTTCTGCCTCTCTGTCTTTCTCTTTTATGTCTCTTCCCTCTTTCTCTGGTCAGTATAGTCTTTAATCATTATTTTTCCCTTTTCTTTGTTATTTTCCCGTTGCTGTCTTTTTCTTTTCTTTTTATTCTTTATGCAGTAGGAGTAAATTCCGTTATTCTATTTGCATATTCTAGACGAAATATAATTTGAAGAATAATATCGAAAAAAAAATACGTGAATTGTGATTCAAATAACCAAAGTCATGGAAAATTTCCACATTTTCCAAATAGAACTGCAAAATTCTTTTTATTTTAAGCAGCAAACTTCTGTTCTCTGCCAGACATTATGAAACGATTTCATAAGCACGACTGGCCAATCCAAAGTAGTACAATTACCTAACTAGAAAATACTGACTCTTTTTTTTTGCTGAGACAAGCTTATTCAAAGATACAGAAGATTGAGCAGCTTATGCGAAAATGCAAGTTTTCTCCATCTCTGTTCCGATACTGGAATTCCAATTATATGTCTTATTTTGTTTTAACAAAAAAGAGGAGGGGGGGGAGGAGAAGAAACATTTATTTACATTAACATAGTACATCCTTTAATGATTATAATCTGGAAATATGTGTATGTGTATGGGATCTTTTATGAAATAATGAATGAAATATGACTGCAGTTATGCTAATGAGTCAGATTTATTTATTATACGCTCATTTCCATTTTCTGTTTCTTCAGGAACGTGAGAGTAGGCAACGACAAAAGGGATTCTGACAAATCTTCTGCTGTTATATCACTGTCTACATGCTATGTACATCGTATTAATATTATGTCGCCCATTCTGTGCCATTTTGTTTGCGGTATAAATAAAGGCTAACAGTTTTTGTGGGAAAGTCTCTACAACCTGTGATTGTTGTGAACTATGCAGAGAGGTACATGGCAGTCACAGCAGTTGCTTGACAGAACAAGGCGGCCAGGTTGGCGTGTTTTCATTGTCGTTTGACACTGATGGATTCGCGCGCATAATAGAGTGCGGTGTTATGATAATGAGTAATAGGTGAGACAATTGATAGAACAAGTTCATTGCTGGCCATTGCTGTGTGTCTCTGATACAAATCAGAACGAGCACTTGTGTGATTTTTATTCTCCGGGGAGTGGATCCCGACAGCTGATCTGTTACTGTGAGTAGGACAGCTTTTTCTGTGTTCTTCTGTGCTATTTCAGAGCTTTCATAACCAGACTGTTCGGAAACGCTTAAAAGGGAATTATGCATTCGTAAACAATTTTTATAAACTTTTTTTTTCTTAGGCACAAACTTATTCGGAGACGCTGGGAGACTGATCGGTTCGCGTAATGCACCTTTTCTCCGTCTCTCTTTCGGCACAGGAATATCCGCGTTAATCAAAGACATATGTTTAAAGAGAATTTGAAAAAAAAAAAAAAGAAAGAAAGAAAGAAACTTACAGATAACTCCATAGCCCTTGACAACTAAAGAGTTACATCTCCCATTCAATCCTATGTGAGGAAGGTATTGCTGTCACTGGCAGTTTCTTTGTCTGGTTCATTTTGCCGCTAGATGGCATTACTCTTTTGTTTACATATTTCCGATAAACACAAACCGCTCGCTCGTCTTATTTGAAATATAATGAATATAACATAACATCATATGTATGGATTGGTATAAACGTAATGACAATCTTTACTGTATTTGCAGTCCACCTTTCTCAGTACGAAGTGATTAAATATATAGTCATTCTCACTAGATCTATGCGTTTTCTTACTGAAAACTGTTAACGATCTTGGCTTGTTAATCCAATTATTTGAGTGCCCTATGTTTTGTGACACACAGCAGTTTTGAAGCTTTCAATAGCTTTCTGTCTAGGCATGAGACATCAGTGCTTCACATTTGCAATAGGATCGACTGAAAAGTGTAGACATTCTTGTTTAACTTCCCTAAGGTTTGATGACCCAGATTCCTTTTGGAGGAAGCCTCTTCCTGAGAAACACGCTACATATGATGTCTCCTTCTTCACGTTTGGATTTCTGACCTGCAGTATGTATCTGAAGTTAATAGTTATAATCATCCGAAGGTACATGTATGTAACAAACCTCGAACAAAATATGGTTGATTTCATGATGATGGTCATTGTGTCCCTCTTCTTGTTCCTGAAATTGAGTCTTACTCTGTCACCTTCTAATTGCTGCAGTGTTTCGCAGCCTGTCTTGAGCTCGTCTTCCATTTACAGCCCGTAGTCGCCTGTCTTCCTGTGCAGTGTCTTGTTTATGCTGTATTCCTCTGAGTGTTATGAAGTTACCTGTCGTGTCACTGACCATGTGCATAATCTGCTACTTGCATCATAAGACCAGAGCGGATGAGAGCACAATCTTGTCCTGGCCTCTTTTGATGTTCTATTGAAGCCCTTTGTGTGACTGCGAAGATACAGTGTGTTCCTTTGTAGAAAATGTAACACTCCCTTTCATATCCCATGGTTATGTTCATCAATGTCTAATGACTGCATAGTGTCACTGATATGTCACTGAGTGTCAGTGTCAAGAGCTTTAGCTGAGTGAATGAACTATAAATCTTTTGGAGAGGCGTTGTCTAATATCTTATAGCAGGCATTTTCTTTGCTGTTACAGGATTCACAAAGCTACCGTATTGCTGAGAAAATCTGTGGTCTTGTGTATGATTATCTTTCATTTTAATTATCCCTATATATATAAGTGTGAAACAGAAATAGGATACAGTCTATATTGTGAACCCATCACAGCACTGATGCCTTCTTTTGAAGAACGATACGGAAGGCAAAAGTTTTCGTCAGTCTTCATTTTCCAAATATTGGCAGATGATGTCTTGTTTTAGTGCAAGACGCTCACTATTTAATACATTTCATATTTGACTAACCAGTTGTCGAGGTTTGTTCTAGAGTCTCTCCTTTCGTATGTTATTAAGAACTTAATGTCTCGCTTGCTGTTCTTACAGATCCAGTAAATTGGGTAACAGAGAATCCTTAGTTGAGCAATGTAGCCGTCATGGTGCCAATGCGCCGTTGTATAGAAACCCAGTCCTTGGAACAGTCACTCCATTTATTTCTTTGTATTCATTCCATTGCCTATCCACTGGCTATCGGGGATTTCGCTCAGCTATTGACAGTCGGTGTGCATATGGCTGCAAGCTGGTGTCTTTTTTTCTGAAATAAAATCGCAATAATCATATCCTGCATGTCTGAAATAATTCTGGAAATTCCATTGCATAGCTAATTCCCAGGCAAATCCAAAGAATGAAAAGATGTCGCCGCTTTGGAAAGGTATAAATAACTGTGACAGTTATCCTAAAGGATTACTACCCTTGTCTGGGGCAATAATTATGTCGCATCAAATTCTTGCAGCTCGTTAAGAAGGTTAACTCCTGTCATTCCTTTTTATGGACCAATGATGAACGTTCGTAAGGCTTGGGCTTTACGACCCCCTTCATGTTAGACCTACATCGCCATTAGTCACTGCAGATTTGTAGAGCCGTAATTTCTTCGTTTTCCTGGTTCCTGCTCGGGCTAGTAACTATAAGGAAACGGAAAACAGAAGGAAATCAGGTAAAAGTAAAAAGCGACTGGCTGGGTCTATTTCTGAACATCTTGAGAAAGAAAAGATCGAGGAGAGGTTACTGTGTAGGAGGTATTTAGAGAAAGACAATGAGATCTGATGGGTCATTTTCTCTGAGGAAATAGGCGAAAAGCACATGTACACAGTTTGGTTTGGCAAGTCTGTAAGGTGACGTATGTAATAATTGTTTTGATAGTTTTTGCCAGTTCGTGGGCATTGCCTCTCTGTCATTATCTGAAGAAACACTTTGTGGTACTCACAGGCACAAAGTCAATGGTGTCATTTATTAAGACTTACATTCAGAAATTTCCATGGCGTGCAAGGCCTGATGGATTTTGCCTACAGCCAAGAGCTGTACCTCACTCTATAGTCAACGAATGATCTCGTTCCATTGTCTAGGACCAATAGGCTCGTTCAGATCCTTCTAGTGCTCAATGATAGTGATCAATCCTCCATTTTTTATATTTTTATTTATTTATATATTTATTTGAACAATCTGAGATGGCATATGATTGAAGTCCATGGTTTCTCTGTATACCACATTTTGCTGTGAACAATTCATAGATCATAGGTCGTTATTGTGTAGAAGTTTCTTATTATTTATAATAACACTGACCGAAATGGCCAGATGAAAGAATACTTTCTCACCTATTTCAATTTATTCAAAGAACTGACATTTTGGACCTTTATTTACAAACCACCACGTGGCCAATTTCTCGGAAAGGGGAAATTCTCAACGAGTTTATTTCATACAGGTGATTAGTATAGCAACATCAGCCAAGGTAAGGTGGAAGATGGACAAACTCCCCATAAATTTTATTTCAAACAGCTCGACATTGTGTGCACTGGTTTTCACAGTCCAGTTTCAGCTGCCGTGTTTCAGTGCCAGTCATCAAGAGCAGATTCGGGGCGAGTCTTTTCGTCTTTAGGACTCCCTGTCGACTCCGACCAGACGATCTGAAATGGAAGACTTGATGAGCTGGTTTGCCTGTTATCTTGTTACATGTCCCGTCCAGTTCAAGCGACGCCAAGAAATAACTAAATTTGTTAGCTGTTGTTTACGTTGATCTCTATTACTAAATCGAGGATAAAGTCACGCCACTGAATTCTTCATGTCAACCTCACATATCTTGGGGGTCAAAGACAGGCATCCATTGTATTACGCAGTTTTCATCTGCCAAGTTTCAGATCCTTACTAAAATTGGGAAGAACGTTGTTCATTACAGTTACATTTTTCCTATAGTATCTAAGTAGTCTATCTTTATAATTTATAAAATTTTGTCAAGAGGAGTGAATTTGGTAGGTGCTTTTCATACTCTGCGGTAAATTTGTTAATACATGTATTTGATCTTCTTGAGCTCCTCAAGACAGTTTTCCACCATTTTTGTCACCTCATTCAACATTCGACAATAGTGAAAGTACCCGTGTCAAAACATTTTTGATCTTACTTGGCACTGGAGTTTCGGCCAATATTAGTGCAAAGGACATGGCTTCATTAATAAAGTAAGGCTGGGTTAGACTGTAAGTAGGAGAAGAAAATAAGATAATAAGATTATTGATCGGCACACAGAATTATCAATGACTGCTTGTCTTCATTAGCTGGTTTATGACTGTAATATTTCGACTTGTTTTAGTGAGAATCAAAACATGCAAATGCAGAAAACACTTTAGAGGACATTGTTGGAATTTCTTTTAATCAGGTAAATTTCGAAGATCCCAGCTTTTCAACTCAGATCAGACAAAACGGCCGGCCAGTTAACTTCACCGTTAGTAATTAACTGTCGGATACTTTCATGGCAAACTGTTGGATTTTCCTTGTCCGCCGTCTACCTATTAGGTCTTCAGATGCCGGAATCAGTTTCTAAAAGTGTCAAATATCTTGACAACCAAAATGTTAGAACATGCATCTTGTGAGTCTCTATGCTGATTTTTCATCCAACCTTCTTTATTTTTAAATTAGTATCTCTCAGTCGATCTGGGAGCTGGGATGAGATAGGGCCGATTTTTTTTTTTAAAAATATTTATTTATTGTTTTTTGTGTGTGTTTGTTTGGTGCATCTACTTATTTTCTTCAAAATTGTCTGTCCAGACAGTCTATTACATTCGAAAGTCATTCAATAATAAATATGCATTCGCCAGATGAACGAGTTAACAAAAAATAGAGGGGACCAGTTGATTAATAGGTACATATATGAGGATCTGGGCTAAGTAGGTAAGTACATTGACGAATAACATGTAAACATTCAGGTACGTGGGGAAAACATGTAAGTAAGTAGATAAATAAATATATAGCTAAGTAAATAGGTAGACTGATCGCTGAATAGGTAGTTAGGTATATAGGTAATAAATTAGAAAGAAAAAAAATAATTGTTGACAGACCGAATAATGACTTCATTCTATATCTTGGTATTGTAAGTCAATAAAGTGATGCAAATACATAATCATTTTAGAAGAAGCAGTTAGGATTTATGTTACCCAAAACGCGGTAAAACCCAGATATCTCAGCTTTTCACTTCAGTTCCCATCAACAAACTGTAGGGCAGACAAAAGGAGCGGGTCACTTCAGTGTCCATCCCTGCTGATCCCTCGAGAGTGAAAAGCTGACGACACTCGTCTTCTTACGTAACATCATCTATTACTCAGGATTAGTAGCAAGGAGTGGTAAGGAAAAGAGGGAGGGAAGAGAAGGCAGCTACTTCACCAACCTGTTCTTTGTTGACCTACAGGTCTATCCATTATGATGATGCAGAGAGAAAGAGACAAACGGGGCTTATCTATCATCTTTTCTTGATAGGCTCAATTTGATCTATCACCACTAACGGGCTATTACGACCATATCATTCAAGGGCATGCCGACAATAACACTGTCCCATCTTACACACAGTAGATCATATTGTGTTCCCTGCTTTAGAAAGAACCGGTAGCTTGTTAAGGGTCTAATCCCTAGGGTAACCCAAGACATTTCAGGCTGACTTTTGCAATGACTGGTATTGTCCACCGACAGAATATTCAGAAGTCTGTGGTAACAAAAGGAATAGTTTTCTCACCTTGGTTGTAAGTAAAGTCTGTAGCTGCATTTTTAATACACGAGCATTTTAATGCACAGTTTCTTTTTTAATGTACCCGTCAAATCACTGAATGTAACATTCGGCCCAAACTTTTCGCTAATTTATGTTATTGATACAAGCGATTAGATTATTTGAATCTAAGATTATCAGCTTTGTAATGTTAGTGTGCCTAAAAACAGTTACCATTATTCTGAATTGTATAGTGACTGGCTTCAATAATTGAAAATATTGGTTGCTATGTGGCTCAACCTCTGATTTCCGCGTCTGCGATGTGTGCAGTGCTTTAACTTATTTGGACTACCAGTGCTGGATGTTTCGCACCTAAATTTATAGTTCAAGATTAATTTGTGCACTTACTTCTGTCGCACTGTAATTTTTATTAATATGCCTTTATTACGGTCGATGTAAATGACTGAAAACAGTCTGTATTCTGTCCCGGTGTTCGTAAAGGCAAGTTTAGTACTTAGGTTGGCTGTCCTCTCTTGGTCTTGCAAGGCCTTTCATGGCAGATCCTATCCATGTACTTATCCACTTAATGAACAAATAATAATAATAATAATAATAATAATAAAGAACATTTATATAGCGCTTATCTCCGTACAGTACAGGCTCTAAGCGCTTTACAATCTATTATTACCCCGACAGACCCAAAGAAGACACTCATAAACGTTCTCAGCTTCCTAGGAAACATACAAGGCGGCTGCCTGTTCGGTGCTCAGATTCTTATTAATCAAACAATATCAGTCACTGTCTATAGTCGGGTACCCATTTAAACCTGAGTTGAGTCAGAAAATGTGTGTAAATAAATTGCCTTTCCCAAGGACAGAATGTCGGGATCAGTCAGGATTCGAACCTAGATCTTTAGGTCCCAAGTCCGACGGCCCAACCACTAGGCCACCGACGCCGAGATAGCCTCGGCAGGTGGCTGAAAGATTAAAAGATAACCTAAATTAATTACAATAATTATGTTTAGGTTAGACTTGTATGCGTCCATGATAATAAAAACTGTTCTTCCCGTTGAACGTGGAGGGTTGTCCTGTTCACTATCGGCAGTGAGGTTCCTATTTTTAGCAGAGAGAGGTTTTGAAGGTTCAGTGACGGTGAATGCCTCAACTCCTTCTATCGTGTCAATTACATTGGAATCACCTGGATCTCAGCATATCTATTTCGTATCGATACAGTAGTGTCGTAGCCCATTTTATTTTTCTGCCACTTTCTCTTGAATTGTCATGAATTTTGACTTGTTAGACTGTATCTTGGATTGTGGAACTTCATGAAATTGACTGTTTTTCTCCATTGTCTCTTTTATACAGTGTTACAAATCGTTGAAGTTACTGCTTGTGTCTTTTTTTAGTGCCTTCTACCATAGATCAGGATAGGTTAATAACAAACTGTGATTTCGTTCTTTAAAAAGACGGCAGTCTTTGAGGTAAAGTAATTTCAAAGATTGCGGAAATACTGGTTCATTTCTTTGCAGAGCATCGCACTGACTATTGATATATTATGATCATTCTAATCTGACACCTTTCTATTTCTGGGAAGTTGTTAGGATTAATTTTCTCACAAACATATTCTTAAGTTAACATCAAGATGCAACTTTGTCTTTTCCAAAATAAGAGAGATTGCACTGAGCTGGAAATTTGTTAATGCAGATTTGTAAGAAATCTTATTTTTATCTGCTGGATTTTTCATGGAAAGCACTTTAAATGTCTCTATGTGCTCTTTGTTCTGTTATCAGGTATTTTTCGTTGTGTTTTTCATTTATGACGCTATGGCATCAACTCAGCTCCATTCTACCTTTCTATCTATCTATCTATCTATCTATCTATCTATCTATCTATCTATCTATCTATCTATCTATCTATCTAT
>JBCEWB010099336.1:0-12189 GCA_039654565.1 Peronia peronii
TTGTCACATCATGGGTAACTGGAGAAGGAGTTGTCTCACCTCTCTTGACAGATGGTCCTTTTCTCGACAGTCTGCCAGAGAAATCAAGTGTGCAGTCAATTATCTTAGGTGAGGATCTGCACCTAAATTCTGCAAATAAATTTTGGCTCTTCGAAAATAGCTATCTTTCAAATCTAACTTCTCCGTCAAATATCAGTGGAATTTGATTAACCTTGGTGAACATAATACCTCTAAAATGTAACATATTTTCAGAAAGAAAAAATATTTTCTTGAAAATTTTAAAAATGCCATGTAGTGAAATTTCAGATTTGGCCTTTTTTTTTCCATTTCATCACAGAAATCTTTTTTTATTGAAAATCTTCCAAAATGTGCGTTTTTTGTTTTGTTTTGTTTTGTTGTGAAAGTGTTGTATGTCAAATTTGATGAAAAAGAGGTGGGCAGCAAAATATTGATAACAAAACTGGGTTTAAGGGCTTTTTTTTTTAAGGAACAATTGGCACTTATTTTTTTTTTTATTCTGTTTTTTAGCCCCCAAGTAGCCATGTAGTGAAAATTTCCAAATTTCGCCTTTTTTTTTTTCTTTAAATGTATTTTTCTTCAAAACTTTTTAACGGAATGAGTCATGCTGTTGTGAAAATGATGTATGTCAAATTTGATGAGAATCGGTTCAGAAAAAAAAAGGTAGCAAAAAATATTGATAAAGAACTGGGTTTTAGTTTGTTTTTTCTTTTCGTTTTTGTTTTGCGTTGTTTTGTTTTCGAAAGGAGCAATTCACATGGAGATTTTTTTTATTCTGCCTTTAGCCTCCAAGTAGTCTTTTTTTTTTTAGCCCACAAGCCTCCTCTCCGTGATTTCTGTGTCTTTCCTGGCTTACTGCTTCCTATCTTTTCTCAAATTTTGCTCCCTATCCCCGTCATTATAAAGGTTTCCGATAGAGTTTCTGCGTTAAAAAAAAAACAAAAAAAAACAGTAGTATACCTAGCGGAATGGCTAGAGCACCTCGGTCAACTACATCTGGATCGAAAACCAAACGGCATTGGTTCGAATTCAGAAAGTTTATGGGGAGAGGGGGGGGAATATGGGTAATGGGTGACGGACATTGGCAGTTATGGCCCCTTTGTAGCCGGGGTTCCAGAAAATGTCAGGAAATTAAAGACCGAAACATCTGATGAAAGAACCCATTTTCCTCTGAAGACCGTCACCTGTCTCACTCCATCTAAGGTGTTTTCCTACCATTTATCTTATGTAGGATCGACTAAATTATGCTTGCTCACTTTCTCTGTGCTTTCTGTCTTTTCTCTGTTCTTTTCATCATCCTTCGAATAGATTGAGCGGGAATGTCTGTGTTCGTGAAATCCGAGGAATTTTATTTTCACGTATTTCTCCTTTTCTCTTTTCTCTTTTCTTGCATCGTTATTTTGTGAGTGTGTTTGTGTTTCTGTTGTGTTTGTGTGTGTGTTTGTGTGTGCCAGAAATAATTTATTAACCATTTGCCTCATTTTCTCAAATCTAGCGCATAAAAAATGGAACTTATTTTTAAATGAAATAGAAAAAAAGAAAGAATTCTCCATTATTCTTGCGTTTCTCTCTTCATGGGCAAACTAAAGTAAATGGGACTTGAGAGAAATTATATTATCTCACTCATGCAAATTAGACGTCCATTGTGCATTTTACTCATCTCTCTCAAAGCTAAAATGCTGGCTGTTTGACAGAGAGAATGCCATTCATGCAGTGCAGATTTCGGAGAATCGTATTATCGTGTGTTTTCTCTAACGGCATTGTGATGAAAATAATTAATCGAAACATTGTATTTATCAACCACTGGGTAGCTCAACCATCACTGTTATGTGACCTTTGCAGAACCAATTGTCTGGTGAATACTCAATCACAATCTACAATCCCATCAGCTACAGTCCCAACGGCGCTCAGTACTGCTGACAATATTTGTAGAAGGCACATAAGGTCACAGAGTGCTCGCGCGTGCACGGTGAGAGCATTTTTTATATCTTTATATATTCTATCGTATCTTTTGGTCTGCCTGCTATTCTCATTACCTAACTCTTGCATTTTATGGCATGGTTCTTAACCTTGTCCACTAGTCTTTTTGTTCACACACTGTCTGATCCTGTTTTGTTCTGAGTTTTTCTGAATAGAATATGCACTGAAAAAGTCATGTGATTTTATATGCAAAAAAGCCACTAATACGAAATGCACAAGGAAAGAGATGTAGGTTGGCCACAAGTTTTTATGCTAAAGATGCTGGACGGTTAATCTACGAAGACGAAGTTAGTCATGGATGGAATGATAAAACTGTCTCAAAATCCACTTCAACAGAGGTCTCTCAACCGAGGTCTGTATCCTGAAAAATCTAGGGAGTGGCAATTAGTTACGGATAAAATGGTAACATTGTCTGAAAATTCACTTGAGTAGAGGTTTGTCCCTTAGAAAACGTGACAAGGGGCAAACTACAACACTCATATCTGAATACATGTGTATATTTGTGTCTTTGTGTGTGTGTGTGTGTGTGTGTGTGTGTGTGGGTGTGAGTGTGTGTGGATGTGGGTGTGTGCGTATGTGTTAGGAATGTTGGAATGTAACTGACGCAATTTCTGTCTTTGTGTTTTCCTAGGACCGGTTTAATGACTTCTGTCTAGTCATCCATTGCATTGAGTCCGGCAATCTCACAGACTGCGACAGCTTGTCTTCCTCGGATGCCATTAAAGTCTTTTCCTCTGATGGTATTGGCTGTGGCGTGAACAAGGTAGGTAGAATCTCAGCAAATTGTGGGTGATAGGTCTCAGGTTCGATCAGCCTATCTTCTTTTATCAACGGGTTTCTGAATATTGCAACTGACATACAAATAACGGTCAGCGTTTTCATATTGTGTGCTCTTACTCCCTCACTCCCTCTTCTCCACCCCCCCCCCCCCTTCTAACTTCCTTGTTTGGAGATCATTCTCCTTCCATCCTCATTTCCCAAACCCTCCTCCTATTTTTTTTTAATCCCACATGGTTTGTTTTTGCCATTGTGTTTTTCTATTTGGTAGTTTTGCTTTCTCTGAAACTATTGCTCTCTCTCTCTCTCTCTCTCTCTCTCTCTCTCTCCTTTTTTCCCACTCATTTTTTAAATGATTTTAAACAATTTAATGATTTGGTTAACGTATTCCAGTTTATATCTGCAGACATGCAATGATGGAAAATGTGAATGTGAACAACAGAACGAAACGGTACATTTGAACCGTAAGTAAACATCCTTTATATTTATAGTCATGCCAGATACCATCCACTACAATTCATTTGCAGATTAATCAAACAGTACATGGCTTGTCAACAGCAATTGAATTAAAGGAACAGGAGCCGTAGGAACAGAAAAAAAGTGATACCCTGTCTGAGTGACCGTGAGAAAGACAGCGCCATCGTTTCAATCGTTTAAATATTGATACTTTAAAAGACAGGCTCCTAGGGAAATGCATTTATACAGAGGCACCGGAAAACAGGTAATCAATATATTGCTTACATTCTAAATGGGGAGCGAGAAGGGGTTAATGGAACGATTATTCAGCACATACAAAATACACAAATCTTTCAACAAATTTTGGATAACAGTGTCATTATCTCTATGAATATCCGAAATTTTTATAGAGGCTCGGCATATGTATTGATTTATTTCCACTAAAAAAGAATGACATTTCTCAAAAATTAGAAACGGTTGGAAAAAATAATCGTTTTAGAACACATAACAAAAATGTTACAAATGTTTAAGGTAGTTCCGATATGAAATTTAAAAAGAGTTGAACTATTAGTAGATCTAAATGGTCTTTGAGTGAAAAGAAAAGCTTCAAAAGTTCAGCTTGTGCCACAGAACACCCATACATGATAAGAAGGTTCACGATCGTTTACGTTCTTACATTTTTCTTTTCCGTTTTGTTTTCCCCGGCCTGGCAATGGCAGTCACATTGCACTTTGCCCCTAATTTTGCTCACCTTTGCTGTGGTTATGATTTCTTATTTTTCAACCCATTTGTTTGATGTTTCAAAAGCTCATTTTTATATCACAGCCTACTAAAGTAGAGTATGTAAGATAGGATAAGATAACTTTATTCTTGTAAACGAGCTGAAATCAAACATATAAATAAAGTCGTACAAATTTAGCATAATGTTAATAAATATTGACCTTGCGTATTAACTTGCATATCATCCTCTTGCATATACACTCAAACAACACATTATCAGTTCCAGCATTCCAAAAAGGAGGCCACGAAAGTGTGTTTTATAGCCCTGTCGCCTTGTTTTGGTGAGCCTTGTGATTTTGTTCTTTGTGATCAGAGGGGGTAGAAGAGGTCATCTAATATTTTGTGGATCTTGTTTCAAAAGTTCATTATGTACAATGTGTTAAAAGTGCTGTGAGTGCTTTGCGTGATTCCCTTTTAAATAATCGTTGCCTGGGTCAAAAAGTCCGGTAAGCGACATTTGAAAATTTCACATGAGATGCAAAAAGCCTAGGCATTTTTACGGTTTTGTAGGTATTTAATTGAAAGTTAGAAATAATATCAATGAAAACAACACAAAGAAGTTCCAAACAAGAGGACTCGCAAAGATAGTTAACTTCACCAGAAAAGATGGATGTACAGGAATTTAACATTAAACATTGAAAGAAAGTTAAGATCAAAACTCCTGTATGGGATACCTACAGGATTTCTGCACCTAAATTGGTAACAATTGGTGTGTGACTGGTACAAACAGGATTTTAAGAGAGGAGACTGAAGTAAGGATTATTTCTCTAAAAATACAAATTTTGTTTTTTTCTAAAACATCAGAAATATTTGAAATTAAACGCTACCTTATTATCAGACAGTCTGACACTGTAAAATAATTTCAACCTTCTCGGCCACAATGGGTGTAACACACCCAGGCGCTCTACAAAGCATTCTTTGTATCGATAACTTCAAATATTATTTCAGTGAGATTCCACGTACTCACCTGTCAACCATTTTCCAAAAAGATGTGGACGGAAAAAAAAATGTTGCTAGGTATCGATTTTTTGCGACCATCACTGATTTTATTATTGATCATTCATTTTCTGGGTGCAAACACCCACACCTTGAATGGAACAGTAAATTCTGTCACACCCTTTCAACCATACAAGAGTGTAATGCACCCAGGCCGTTCAACCTGTGTATGTATGTGTGCTTGAAAGAGAGATGATAATTGTCGAAGTATCGGTCTAATCCTCATCATCTTCTCTTCTAGTTTTGCCCAGTCCCCATTCGTTCATCAATTTCTCCTTTGTACAAGATTAGCAGTTCTTCTAGAATCTGGTCTGTTTTGTTTGTTGCATGGTGATCCATTTTGGGCTACTATGTCAACTCCCTCGTTGCCTGCAATGTTGTAGTATCTGATATGCACTGTCAGGTCAACTTGACGATAAAGATGTAAATGAATTGGTCGATGGTAGAGTTCAGGCTTCTGTCTGTGGAATTGTTGAGTGAGTCATCTTCTAGTGTTTCTAAAACAGACATTACATCTGAAAATATGACAGCATGTTCCATTCTCTCTGGGTAACGGTTAAAAACTGTTCTGACCTGCTGAATAGCAACTCAAATTGCAAAATGCTTCAGCTCCGTCGTTTGAGGACATTGCTCAACAGGAATCGAACACCTCATCGCCTGTTTTATCATAATAGTGGGACACATAATAGAAACACTTTTACTGTAATAATATAGTACTGTAGTTGATATCATGTTATTATGTACAGACTATCTCTTATAAATCTGATGAAAAATTAATGCTATGCTAGTTTTGGCGTGTGTTCACGGATGTCGGACAAATATTTGGAAACAGCCAGGGTATGTTGGGATGAACGAGGATTCAGAAGATGAAGAGTTTGAGAGTGAAGAAGAGGAACCTGATGATTTTGAAAACATGCTGAATGGACAGCAGAGTGATGAAGAAGAGTGAAGAAGAGGAACAAATCTATATTGAGCTTTTGCCTGCTACATGAAGTCCTGATGCTGCTTATAATCAAAACATTTCTGACCTTGTCCTTGACACATCTCAGCATCTATGAGCACAGTTTTGTATACCCATGTTGAAATGCCTGATTCCGAAACCTTAAATTCCGATGCTTCTGCTGTGATTGCATTCCCTTCAAGTGAATCCCTTCGTGATTAAATACCACTGACAGGGATTGGCTCTGACAAAGCTGACTGGTCCAGTATTTCATTATCTTCATCACATACATCCACTAGAAATCTTGAAAGAATCTCCAAAAACATGTCACCATCAACAGATCATGTCACAAGTCCAGGGGTCTCCTTGGCTATATTTATCACTCATGATTTTATTGACACTGTAGTTATGTGCACAAACCTTGAAGGACAACGAATTAAAGGTGTGAAACATAGACAATACAGAACTGAGCGCCTTTATCGGATGCCTCCTGTTCCTTGAATGGATGGGGCAAAATAAGTAACTTAAAGGTGATCCTCGACCCAATTGAAGGAATGCACCTGATTAAGGTTAACTTTTCCACAAAGAGATTTTCTGCCTTGTTGACGTTCATCAGGGTCGATGATAAAACATCAGGGAATCAACGTAGAATACGTGGTACATTTGCTCCGACACGACGTATGAAACACATTCCTAGGCAATTTTGTGAGAGGCACTACTGAATGGACTAAGCTATAACTGTGGACGAACAGTTGGTGCCTTTCCGGGGACGATGTCCTTTTCTACCATATCTTCCATCCAAATCCGATAAATATGGTTTGGATTACTGATCTCATTAAACCAACGGTAGGGGAAGCTCTTATTTGAATAAGATAGGGAATCTGGTGGAGAGACGTGATCGAGTCAATGGTCTGGGGAGAAATGTCACCGACCTTGAATTGTGCCAAGACTTTTTTTCAAGATTGGTCACAATGTAACTTGTGACAACCTTTCTGCAGATCTCAGTCTGGCAGAGGGTTTATTGAAACACAATGTCACCCTGGTTGGCATGGGAATAAAAAAAAATATTGCTCCCAGAATTAAAAATGTTTAAAAGTCTGAAATTGTATGGGTGGTGCAATGACAAAAAAATGGCTAAGATAGCTCCCCGCGACGGCTGAAGGGTCTATTAAGATAACTATTGTTTTGTATCTTTATTCTAAAAACACGAAAGACAGTAACCCCTGATTGACCTAATATCCCAATAGTACGTATTATTTGTGCTGAACTTGACAATTTTTAAACATTCCCTTTCTGCAATGTAGCAAACTATTTAGCTCATCTGAATTTTGTTTAATTCTCATGCCACTAACGGCAACCTGTGAGTCATTATAAAAAGTATTATCACATTTATATATATATATATTATATATATATATAATGTTAAAGAGGTCATGGGGTGAGCAGAGAAGATAATAAAATCTAGGGAGCGAAGAGGGATTAATTAAAAAAAAAAAGAAAAAAGAAAGAAAGAAAGAAAGGGAGAAAGACTCTAGATCTATACCCAAAAGTATGTTGCGTTTTTGTTTTGTGTCAATAAAGTTTTTGGTCTTTAGGGAAAACACCACAGAATGTGTTAGTTATGGTCACTTATCACTTGCATATCGTAGGTAGCGTGACAGACTGCCGTATCGCCAAAATTTCCTGTTCTGAGCTAAATGCATTTGAGATTTCCGCTTCGGTTGATATATAACTCGCTTATTTCTTTAAGGATTTTTGCTATTTTTGTTTTAATGTGCTCAGCCGTAATCCTTCAGGCTAACGGACTATCACTTTCTTCTTTTAGATAATGGGCTTTTTAAACGATTTGCTTGTTTTCAGCAAAAATTATCCATACGTCAGTCTGTCACGTCACAGTTTTGCGCCCAATCGAGTGTTGCGTCGGTCTGCATCACTTCATACTGAAACCGCCTACTGATTACTCCAACTTTATTAAGTGTGTAGGGTGAACAATGGAAGGTTTCCAAGACTTACAGTCATTTAATCATTGTCATTAAAAAATAAAAAGAAGAAGAAGAGGAAGGAAAAAAGAAAATCATTACACAAAATAGTAATAAGGTTTTTAACAAATACTTTAATAAAATAAAATTTGAATAAATATTAGAAAAACATTTCTTTTTTAAGACCGCCTTTAGTGTTAATGTTGTAAAATTCTAAAAAGAGAGTTGACTGTTATGGAAAAAAAAAAGTGCATTATCACAGTTTCAAGAAAAATGCCGAAATCATGACTGGAAATTCAAAAGTTCTTTTTTTTTTAGCCAGAATGTCCATCACCAAATAGTTTCAACATTTCGATACTTTGGCGTCAAATTTTTCTACATGTTTGTATAGAACAGGTGGCAATGTTATCTGCCCTATGTCCTGTCCAGGCTTCATGCCAGAAACCTCGTGTTTCCCACTTCAGTACCAATGTCGTATAATAGTATAATTTCGCTTTTCAAACTCCTGCAAATGGTTATCTCAAGAGTTGTATATTGTAAAACTGAAGCGCAACGAGCATTTCTTGTAGAATATTCCATCTGCCTGGAACTGAGGGACATGGAGAATCGTCCTGTGAATGGTGCAGTAGTGCTATCAGTAATAATATCAGTAATTAATAAAAATAGATAGCCCAGATGTGCTACCAGTAACTATAGATAGTACAACGGCCCCATCGGTAAGGGAAGATCGTAGAACCAGGCTTATAATAACTACAGATAGTATATCGGTGCAAAGTTTAAAATTGTGCTAGCAGTAACTGAAGATAGGACAACATTACTATTAGAGGACGGGAAAGGGATGTCTGTTTTCACAGTGCACACAATGCTTTTGTTAAGTAATCCAAAGCTGTTGATGCAATGGCATTTTCTTTAATGAAGAACCGTTCATATTACTGTAATCACAGAGTCAGTAAAAATCAGCACCACCTATGTCCTCGTTGTGAAATAGGTGCTCAAGGTTAAGACTGGCAACGTCGGAATTTTCTTGCCTTCTTTTGGACTCTCGGACTAGCAGCTTAAGTTGCAAGGGAAAGCCATAATCAGGAGAAAGAGAGTGAGAGAAGGAGAGGGAGAGAGAGAACCTTGGGTGTTATCTTTCTATGGCCGTATTATATAACACGGGCTCATGCCTCTTTTAAATTAGCAGAGTGCTCCAGTTCCTATTGGAGTCTGTAAAAATTACCTATAGGGAATTACCAGGCATGAGCATCATCCTGTTTGATAGATGACTATGGAGCCGGACAAGATGGTGGCATTTTCTAAGATAGAACAGTGTTCAGCATTGAGTGTTATAAGTTTATAACTCTTGAGATTAATCTAAGAATGTCATATGACCAGTCTGACCAGTTTTTCAGAGACTTTAGATTCCTTGTTAAGCAGCATTTTCGAATACACACAAGAAATGAAGAAGAGAGGATTCTCTTATTGAAGCACTATACTGCTGGATTTTATTACATGAAATATGAACATGAACAAATTTTCGGCGTTCGACGCCCTCGTCAGGTTCTTGAGTGAAGTTTACAGAGAAATTTTCGACCTATATATAGGGCTAGGAGTGGTTAAGGAATTGGGAGGAAATTGGTGGTGTGAGGAGGTGTCATTGTTTGTGCGTGCAGTAGTCAAAACACAAAATCCAATATAGCGGCGTTGCCATGGCAATCGGATGCAAAACAAAAAAAAATTTCCACACTTTTCTTCTAATTTGGACATGCTGAATCAGAATCTGAAGCGTAAAAAAAAATCCTAGTTGAAGCATTCGAAAACTCAGTCTCAGGACTCGCACCTGCCCCCCCTCCCCCCCGCCCCTCCTAACCCCTTAAGGGGCGGTGAAAGAAGGGAGGGGAGAGCTGTGCGCATGGGTCCTAAGAGTATTTTTTTTTAAAGCTTGAATTAAGAACTTTGTAAGCTTCACATTAGGATGCAGCATTTTTCAAATTAGAAGAAAGGCGTGGAAAAAAATATTGTTTTATATCTGGTTGCAATGACAACGCCACTATCTTCGATTTTTTTTTTGTCTTGAAAATTAACTATTTTCAAAAACCTAAGGCTTCTAGAGCATTTAAAATACATATAGTCGTTTGCAATTTGTTACAGTAATAAAATAACTCTATGTAAATTAAATAATTGTGCAACTGGTTTTTAGTTTTATATGTGATTTAGTGTTGGTAATAAATTTATTAATACTGTATGTCTGTCGGCTAATCTGTATATTTCCCAATTTTTGGCCAAATATCCAGTTTTCTTTGGAAAACATAATCAAAATTTAGAAAAATGGATGCAAATTACTAAAAGAAAATCATGCTATGACGAAAGTACACTAGAAGATTGAAGTCAATTGGTCCAGAAATTAATCAGTCTTCAGAAAAAAAAGTGAAAAAAAGTATATTTTGAGAAAATCACAGTTCTATGTGGTCTTCTAGACTTCTAGAGATGTCGTGTTGATGCCGTTTTGGAGCTTAAGGGCAGATGTTCTTAGAACCAACCGGTATTTTTCTCATGTTGAAGAGGTCAGAGTGTCCAGAAGGAGCAAAAACCCGATTTTGATATTGTGATTCCAAATCGCATTTTCACAATCCGCCATTCTCTCTCTCTCTCTCTCTCTCTCTCTCTCTCTCTCTCTCTCTCCCTCCTCCCTTATAAACATACCAAAATAAGACTTGAATATCCCCTTCTGAACATTGTCATTTTTCAAAATTATTATCATTATTTGGTCTGAGATGTCAATTATACAAATCCTGCTTCGGCGATCAGGGCCAGAAAAAAATAGTGCTAGCGCTCTTAAAACTTATTACCATGTTTATATATATATAGTATATATATATACTATTCATCACGACAACCAGGGGCACTAGAAATAATCATCATAATAATAAATTGTTTTATTTTAAATTGCAATATTACATTTTCATTCACTCTCTCTCTCTCTCTCTCTCTCTCTCTCTCTCTCTCTCTCTCTCGGCTCTGATGTCCTTACAGGGACGGCGCCACAGTACATTGTCGAAGTTTATTTTGTGGTTGACAAATGGGCAGTTGACGAAATGTGAGTATAAACCATAGACATGCAATTAAAAAGAATGTCGCATCTGGGCAACTTCCGGCCCCAGTCAAAAGAGTAACGACAATAAAGTGAGAAAGAAGGACAGAAAACATGGATAATTTAAAACAAAAGAGTTAGAGATCCACCGAGCCCAGGTTTCTCCACTTACCGTAGGCAGCCGAGTCCCTTCTACTGTTATATAACTCAGTCTATCGGTCCGAGATCCAAAGATTGTCACAGTTTGAATTAACACATTTATCTTCGATTGAGAAACTAAGGCTAGACGATATGAAATTTATATCAAATTGAATTTGGGGATATTTATCATATTTTTTTTTTTTTTTTGGTTACTGGAATTCATAGATAAGGGATGATTGAAGACGTGTGTGGATAAGCAACAAAATCGAAGGATTAAAATAAAAAATGTCAAATTTGAACTTTTACCGACTCAGTTGAAAAGTGCATGTGGTTTTGTTGCTTAGCAGGGTGTCCCAAGTTTTTCCTCCTTCTTCATTTTTTGCAATCTACATTCACACAGACTTACAAAGTGAGTGCTTACTTTTTAGATACAGATTTTTCCATGGACTGAAGATGCAAAGACTTAGATAGCATACTGGGCCAAAAATGATTCACACAGAAACTGTCAAAACAAGAGCTTTGCCGAAAAAAAGGAAAAAAAGGCAACTTAATTCCAAGTTGCTCTGACTTCAGTGTGAAAAAAAAGAACGAGAATGAGAAATGTTTCTCTCATCCGTCTTGATCTTTTCATCCCCATCTCTAGATGGTAGTGATAAATTGACAGCTACAAAGGAAAATGTTTCTGTAGTGACATAAGAAAAAGAAAATCAGGAAAAACGATGACAAGAAGAGACAACAACAACAACAACAACAACAAAAGAGTTTGCCTGAAGAACTGAAGCAGGCGTACATTCTTCAGAATGATTTGTTACAATGTAAGTTCGACCAAGATACAATACCGTAGAATGAAAATGAATATGTAAGCAAATAAACTAGAATTTCACACAACAATGCACTCTTCTGACGATCTAAAATTTTTCGCCATCTCCTTCCATTTTCACCCAAGGTTTTTTATTTATTTATTTCTCTATCTCTATCTATCTATCTGTCTATCTATCTATCTATCTGTCTATCTATCTATCTATCTATCTATCTATCTATCTATCTAT
>JBCEWB010099347.1:0-20881 GCA_039654565.1 Peronia peronii
GAATCGGGGTAACGAAGATAAACGCGAGGTTTGTAGAGGTATGATAGGGAGGAGGTGAGGAATAGGAAGGGGGACAGGGGAGGGGGAGGGGGGTCACCGAAGTTCTGGTCCTGCCGGTTTTGAATGGGCTACTATTGCATGATCAGTCGTTATCTTTTCCTGAATGTTATCATCATTTGTGTATTTTTATGGGTTCGTCTTATGCCGCATTTAACTCTGAAAATGTCAAGGGATTGGGTATCTAAAATAATCATATACTATCGGAACCATTTACAACAGGAAATCGCTTATAATAGGAGCGTCGTTATTTTCGATGCGACCTTCTACTTTGGCATAAGTAAAATATTATCTTGTGTAGTTGTTGTCTATAACAGTCGAATTGCTTATATCCTGTACTGCTCAACACTTACCATATAGTATACCTGTGCTCCTAGTGGTATTCCGAAACGAAATAAAAATTACACAAAAACAAAACAAACAAAACAAACACGTAAACAAACAACAACGACAAAAAAAAAATTCGCCCTTCAAAATTTTCATATTAAACTTATATGAATCCTTTTCCAGGTGAGATCCAATTTTAATCGCAAGATATTCAACTCGTCCCTACATCGTTATTTAGACCTAAGCTTTCATTTCTTTAAGATGAATAACATCATCTACAGAATAATGGCATTCCAACACTTTCTCTGGACACTTTAATTCAATCATCCCGACAAGCTATTCACAGCGATGATCAAGTTAAGCGTTTATTTCTTCACATACTATAAACCAGTTTGAAATCTAAGTAGCTCATCCCCATCATTTGCAAATACATTGCAATTTGTCATGGAAGAAATCTGGATTTTAGAAATTTTGCCCAGACAGCGGCGTCTCTGCTTACTCTTCATCCGATTTTTACCTACCAAGTACATCTCATCCTGATGTACTTCAGAGGGCCAGTTTGTACCTGGCGTACATACAGGCCTTTTGAAATATATTGGTCCTTATCCGAGAAGGCTAGACGCCAGGCTCCTCTGCCGAAGAAACCTGAACTGTTGAATCACTGAAAACAAAACAAAACAAAAACAAACAAAAAAATGCAGGTTCTAATATATTTTCGAATCCTTCCAATCCCCGATAGTAGGATCCGCGACTCGAACCCACGACGTGAGTTTGTGGCCGAGCGGAGGCACCTGACCATACGGTCATGACGATCTCTGTAACTGTGCTTCTATCTGTCATTTTGAGATATGCCGGAATCGTCAAGATATGGCTTGACTTGGCACGCTGATTAATAGTTATAATACGGAATGAAGTAGTAATATTAAAGGTTAAACCTCATGCAGGCCCGTGTGATGTCAGAACATCTTGACATTACATAAAAAAAATGCTGTTTCATAATGGACTCAATTTACATGTTATCCAACACAGCCAGAAACACTAGAGCTGCTCCATCATCTCAAATGAGGCGAGAAATGTCTTTATACCCTTGTCGTTCATGTATCCACAATATTAATTTAATTTTATTATTCCAAAGAGGACCTGCCTACCTTAGATCTGGGGTTCCCAGCCAGTGGTTCGCGACTCCCTTAGGGGGTCGCCAAGCTTTGACATGGGGGTCGTATAGCCTTGCTAGAACATGTGGAAGTGGCTTGGGATAAAATTAATTTCAACTCATCAGTTACATTGTGTAGGCTCTTACATTTTTTTTTTTTTTTTTTAGTGTTTCTTTCCCTCTTCATCATGGAAAATTAAATGTAAATCGAGATGCTGATAATACATGGGAGGGGAAAGGGGAGGAGAGGGGGGGGGGGGGGTCTGAGTTTCAAGCTTTTCACGAACGGGTCGCGAGTGCAAAAAAGTCGGGAACCACTGCTCTAAATCATTCAAGGGTCAACAGCCCTCCTCTCTAAATACCCAAGGACCTTGCACGATATCCTGATGTACTCAAGGACCCATGATAGCCTAATTACTCAATAGTTTACAACATTATTCTAAAACACTAAAGGGTCAGCCTCACTCTAAATCAGTCAATGGTCAAGAGTCCTCTAAATTTAAAACACCTCCTAACCCTCTATACGAGGTACTCTAGGGCCGACGATACCTTTATCACCCAAGTTTTAATTCCCACAGTACCCAAAAAATTCAAGTGGACTTTGATTCTAGAGCAATGGTTCTCAGACTTTTCGGATTGCCACCCTCTTAGTCCTCAGACGAAAATATTCAGTTCCGATTTCTCTTGAGTTTTCATAAACCACACGCCCCCAAGTTCTAAATTTTACAGTCTAATCTTAGTAAAGTTGATAAAAATGTAGTTCTGAATAGCATTCTTTGTTGTTGTTTTTTTTAATCCGCATAGACTTACTATAGGACTGGAGGGTCTTCGCGTCCCCTATGTCCGCATCATGTCAGACGGTACCAATTTGCACCAAAATTGGCTTATTTCTGCCGACCACAGAGCTATTAAAATCAGCCAATTTTGGTTCACATTGGTACAGTCTGATATGAAGCGGACATAGGTGACGCGAAGACCCTCCGTGACGCACTGACCCTCCAGTCCTATATATAGTACATGTAGTTAATCATTGATCCTGTGCGACTTAGTGAACAGCAATGTGCCGCAAGCGAGCTCCACGTATCCTTAATTCTAACAACATGCTCCATCTTCTGGCCATTCTGCAGCCATCCACCGCCCCTTAATCGTTCAGTACCTTTTTTTGGAAACCCTCGTTGCTCCCCAGGGGGCGGTATCAATCACTGTTGGAACCACTGCTCTAGAGCAATGACCCACTGTATTCTTAAACATCCAAGGAATCACGATGCCCTGTGGCGTTCATGGGCCCACAATACAAAATATGACTACAGGCAGTCGTCGACTTACGACCTATGCGACTTACGACTGATGACTTTACTACCGTCTGGTCGGCAGCCATCACTCTCGCTTGCCACACGGTAGAAAAGTTTAACAGTTTTCGTGTCCCAGCGGCAATATCCTCACTTGTATTTTATATTTATTTTTGAATGTTTTGCACACAATAAACCATCTCTACTGTAGTCTGCAGCGTTTAACTTAAACCCTTAAAGGTATAAAAATGTAAAGAAACCTGTATTGTTTGCATTCTTGGGACCACAATACATGTATTCTACAGTTCATGGATTCTCAATATTCTAAAGGACGTGTACATGTAATCAAAGAACCTACAAGTTATCTCCTCTACTACTGTTGATGAAACTGTAGATCCTATGGTAACGCTACTCGGGTTTAAATACATATACTATTATGTTACGCATAAACGACACCTGTGTCTGACAAACATGACGCCTGTAATATAATCGGTAATTAATTTATTCAGCTGGTCCCGGGTTCAGTAAATGGTGTATCTTTAACCTTAAACGCGTCATAAAAAAACACACACACAAAAATGTTGGATGCTAGTCTTTCTATAAATAATATTTATTCACGAACAGGGAATATCATTCTATACCAAAATAACAGTATAACACGAGTATCTTCTATCTGAGTTGTGTATTATTTAGAAAATTATTCACATGCAAAGTACATGAAAGAACCTGGCGTTTGTCACATGATACATGAAAGAATGAATCGTGAGCCTTACATTAAGCTTAGCTCTGTCATCAGCGGTTTTGTTCTGATGCTGCTCGTGAAAGTATTTACATATACATCATATTTTATCAACTGGGAATGAAATTTCTTTATTTCTGTTTTTGTTTGTTTGTTTGTTTTTTGTTCATTTCTTTTTTTTTTTTTTCTTGTTCTGCTTCTTCTTGTTCCTTGTTGTTGTTGTTATTGTTGTTGTTGTTGTTGTTATTTTTTGTGGTGGGAAGGGTGAATTAAATACGATTTACCTTATCTTATCTTATCTCTTATCTTATCCTGTGATGGGAGATTTTGAGCAGAGTGGTTCTTTGACGTTTCTAGGAATAACACAAGTATAGAATCTCAACGATTGTTTTGAGAGTTTATTAACCACAGTGACTGATTATGCGCCTCTGTGTATTTATAGTGCAGGAACAATAGACCGTGCCATTTAGTTAAAGAAAAATGAGAGATATAATATGTACAAGAGAATGGGATAGCAGTGAAAGGACGAAACAACTCATAGAAAGACGCATCATTTTATGGTGACCCTTATGCTGATGAAGATGCTCTATGTAGCAACAATAACAACAACAACAAAGGCAACAACAACAACTCAACAAGAACAACATCAACAACAAAAACTCTAGATTTTTATAGGGTATGCTGATGAAGAAGCTCTATGTATCAACAATAACAAAAACAACAACAACAAAGACAACAACAACTCAACAACAATATTAAGAACAAAAAGTCTAGATGGGGCAAGAATCTAGATTTTTATAGGGTATCATAATGAGCCCAATGAAGAAACGAGGACAGAGGTACCAAGAGCATTCAAATTCTCAGGAATTATATGTTTTTTAAAATCCTTCTCCAGGATTCAGAATACCAGGAACAGACTCTTCCGTGAAATTTGCTAAGCTTGGTAAACCATGCCATTTTTCTGGAAAGAGTGGAAGAGATGTGCTTCTAGTGAGTTCTAGACGACAGTGGGATTTTTTTCCCGGTCCACAGTTTAAATCGATACCTTTAGTACTGTGCATTTCTCAATAATAAAATCTGTATATAGACAGTGAGATTTTTCCCCGGTCCACAATTTAAATCAATACCTTTAGTATTGTGCATTTCTCAATGAAAAATCTGTATATAGTGCCTATAAGACTAATTTCTGTCTTATGTCAAAAACATTACTTTATAATTTCTGATAAACAAATATGCGCACTGCATTGATATATATTTTTTTAAACTCATTCACCGTTCATTGCGGTGACCAATTTCAGCATAAATTTTCAACACAGTATGAACAAAACTGTTTCACATCTAATCTGAGGAGTCCAGCTCCATCACCCACGAAGAAGTGTTAATTGTTATGAAGATTCCAATAATTGAGGTTCCACTCGTGGTTCCAGCAGTCATGGATAGATTTATCCCTAGCAAAATGAAATGTGTCGTCAAATTATGGCTTCGTTAGGTGTTCTGTCAACTACGGAGTGAATCAGTAAAGAAATCAGATACAAGAACATCTGCAACAATTCTAGATCTTGCTAGAATCTACTCCGTCTCACGACTAAACCGGTTCCTTGCAGAAAAATCCGTTGTTGCGTTTACCGGGAATTGTCATTATCCAGAACAGCCCGCCGATAATTTATGCGCAGGTTAGAGGTTAGGCGGGCCGTAGCTTTCATTGACACACTTGACAAACAGGAGGTGTAACGTACGTAGGGCCGAACAATTAAGGATCTTCAGATACGGTTTGCGATGGAGCTGGAGAGGATCCTACCGAATGATTTTCTGTTAAATACTAAAGAGGTAAGATAATAATCATTATTATTTCTTTCGTCTCATTTGTTCGATGTTTTGTTGCTCATTACGTACATACAAGCGATACCAGAACTAGAGGAACGTCCTCGGGACAGCCTCGAGATGGATAAGAGGGGAAGGGAGTCCGATCCAAGCCCTAATTTTTATTACTTGAGTTAAACAAGAGTTAATTTTTCTCCTGTATCCTAATATTTGTTTTCTGTGTGAAATTTAAATATTATTTATATGGTTATTCTCTGTTACTAGTCATTTATTACATATCTTTTCAATTATTAAAGTTGGAAACAAAATATTGTTCTCAAGAAAAATACGAAAGCTGTGTTTTTAACCGGATGTTGACGAAAATAACATCATGACCTCTTCCGCCGATGGCGCATGCGCTGGGTCAGTGTTACGTCACTTCCAATTTCGCCGACTCATGCCTTGTGCTATGAGTGTGTTTTTCTGAGAACATTCCGGAAGCCGCCTTTGGGATTGTAAAATGAATGAAATTTCGTCATGTTTTCGCCCTGAAATGAAAGAAACATAACCATTCCACCCACCAGAGAGAAAGCCTTCGAAGTTGCATAGTGAAGAGCTCTGAGAACCGACTCTCTGATCAGCCTAGAAACAGTCGCTTTCTGAACACAGTTCTAATTTTAGATACAACTCACATAACGAGGGAAGTGCCAGTCAGAATCACAACAAAGAAGACGCCCTTATCCACTTGCCATAGCATTGTGCTATTTATAGAGTTTTACGCAAGTCTACCTGGACAGAGGAATAACACAACTATTGCCAAAACTTGTTCTACGCACAACAAAGAGACTAGGCATCAGAAATCTTGTTTGTAGTGATTTGTGTAAACTATTTCATCCTCGGACTGCTGGTAAAACATACGCAAACCTGTCAGTGGTCAACAGTCAACAGATCTGGATTCAAACCCACACATTGTCCGTCTTTGTGAGAGTGGTTATGACAAATAAATGTACTTCGTAGATCTGTGGGCTTAAGTTAAAACAGTGAATCTAGGACAGTACATAAAGGAATTCTCAGTCTAGGTTCCTTTTCTTACTTCCAGTGTTCTATTGAGATTGACTACTCTTGACTGAAGAGTAGATTCGCAGAGGGAAGCTGCAATCATGATTAAAGAGTATTTCACAGATGGTCTTATAGGATTAGCCATCTTACTGAGCTTGTTTCGAACTGACTTAGTTGGTATCAATAATCTCATCAATTATCCAGAAGTTCAAGATATCATACTCGGGCAAACTGCTGCCTATCTGCCAGCAAACTTTCACAACTTCCATAATGTGCCACAAGCCTTTGGGAATCCAAAACATATTGATCTGGACAATCAGGCATTTACGGCCTGGTACCAGAATGTACAAAACTTACCCTTGTTTCGAGAAAGAAGTCAAAATGAAATAGAGGCATTTCTTGTGAGTGCCTCTCATCCAAATGTGGAGCAGTTTCAGTTGCCTCCCATAACAAATAATGTGACGGAGAGTAATGATGTTCCAGAGATCTCATCACCTACACTGCCAGTGGAAAGTGCAAATTCATTTTCAGAGGAGAGGATAAATCCAACAGTTTCAGTTCCAGAACTGGATACAGCAGATACTGGGACTGCCACGCCTCAAAGTGCTCAAAATGCTGATCAGCCTGTTGTTGTTGATGTGTCTTTCTTATTTAATAACCCATTCCCAGGCTGTAATTTAACGAGAGAGGTACATATGTATATTCAAAATGAATAATATTTTTTTGTTGCTTTGTTTTCTTTCTCCAGAAAATGGTTATTCCCATTACAATTAGCTCTATCTAACATTAGCTCCTATCAAGAGCATCACATGATCATTAATGTTTGTTAATAATTACTAGATCTAGATTCTAAGAAGTACTGAATATCTTCAGTCGCTTTTTGACACTTCAAAAGGATAACATAATGTGCACAACTTACAAGAACTACTTACACACATAAGTAACCTTATTTATGTGTCGATTTTCTGTTCTCTGAGATTGTAACCAAATATCTGGTAATTTACATTGTGGATTACTACTATGATTCACGTCATCTGAGTGTCACGACTGTGTAGGTGAAATGTGCAGTACTAAAAAAAAAAAAAAAATACATTTTGGGGTGTGTTTTGTTGAGATAGAAAAATTAAAATAATTTAACCTTGTTTGAAATTTGTTTCATCACTGCAGGATCTAGAACTGATTGATGTTCTTTGGCGCCAAGATGTGGATTTGGGCGTTTCAAAGGAGGTTTTTGACCCATCACTGCGGGAAGAGTTGGAGCGAGAGAGGGAACTGAAGCTCCATCAGCAGCAAGAGCAGGTAGGCCCCGCTTTTTTTTTTTTTTTTTTTTGCCTATATAAACCCCACATAGTGTTCAAAATTTTTATTTCTTCTTCTGTGGGCTGTGAACAGATTGGAAGCGATTTTCAAGAGATTGAAAGTAATTTGACATGAAACATGGTTAAAAAGGTTAAACTAATTCTGAATTAAAAAAGAAATAACAATGTTATGATAGGTTTCATTCTAATGAAATTCAATTGTATAAATGGGTAGAACCATGATAGAGAGATCCTGTCAAATAAACGTAACTTGAAGCCCTGAGAATGAAAGCATTTAAGTCACATCTCACACATTTTGAACGAAGATAAAGAAAACCCAAATAAAAATCAAATTTAGGGTACCAGTATCCAAACACTATAAATGTTTTAGGGTAACTGGAAAAGCATGTTATGAACTGAGAGAAAAAAAACTGTTCTTTTTTGGGTGATTAATTCTTTCAGAAATGGACTCGTGTGCTTTTTGTTCCAAGATTTTCAGTTGTTGATTATATTCATATTACAAAATGGTAGATTACATTCTCATGCATAGATCTAATGAAAAATAATCAGTTTAAACAATGTTTGGGTTGTTGTGATAGTTCCGTTTCTGACATTCAGATCTATTTATATTTGCTATTCATGCTGAAACTGTAGATATTGACTGTAATTTGCTGTCATTACCACATATTAGATTAGATGAAAATGTGTCTTATATTTATGTATTTTACAGCAAAAAGCAGAACTTCAGGCTAAGGAGAAAGAGGAAAGGGAAAAACAGGAATTGGCTGATCAATGGTTGAAGAAAAATTTCAGGCGAGACGGAGAGACAGGTCAGTCAGGATTTTCTTTCAGTCGGAACATATAAGTTCTGCTGTTATGTTTTTTGCCACATTATATATATATATGTTGAATTAAACAAAAAAAGTTTGCGAAAACTGTGTTCTAAGTGAGGATGCGGCATTAAGTATTTTATTTCATTTATTCTGTGTGTAGGCTTGCATTTGCCTGATCCTTTGTTACGGTTTATTCCAGCAATGTCTTGCCTTTAATTAGAATTTATTTTTTTCTTTCAGAAAGTGAAGTGTTGCATCAGAAAATGAACTGCAGCATCGGTAGCAATTAGTTAAATTGTAAACATTTTTTTAAAAAATATCATCCGTAGCTTAAAATAAATAAGAGTCCGATCATTTATCTTTTTCATAAATTATACTTTGCTGGATCGATTTGAAAATGAATTTGAAGTGAAATGATGTTCAATTACTGAGCTAGGGTATGTTGCGGCCTTCTTTTTTTTTTTTCTTCTTATTTTAATAAATAAGAATAATTTACTATTTTGAATTCCTGTTTTATCTATGACTGTAGGTGAATGGGTTCGACTGCAGAATGCCACAGCTTCCTCCAACATGGGAATGGCCTCAGTTCCTGTCGTGGACAATAATGGAAATGATGTAAGTGTTTGTAGTGTTAATGTTTATTAACACTTGATTGGCACATAGGTGGAATCAGTAAATTCTTTTTTATTTGATGCTTTGACATCTGATATTGATATCTGGACCCATATCCCTTTTTTTTTTACACAATAGATACTGTCCTTAACCAAGGATGATTTTTTTTTTTTTTTTTTTGACAAAACCCTTCTGTGTCCATTAAACATGTATTTATAAAAGTCATGGTTTTAATGGTACTGACTGTTAGCTGTGACATGTTAGATAATATTTGCCCCATGAGAGTGAAGTTAAGGAACCGGGGAAAAAAAAAATTGGCCGGTGGGCGGGAAAGCAAATGTCTTATTATGGAGTTTTTCTCCAAAGTGACTGTTTCATGAATGGCCATTTTCAATTTCTTAGTCCTTCACTAGTATATATGAAATGCGTCACGATGAAATCAGGTACTCGTCAAACTGAGGCGATGGGAGAAATCATGTTTTTCAGCAGTGAATGAATTTTTTACACAATTTTTTTTTTCTTCACAGAACCCTTCTATATTGATCTATGAATGCATTTCAGTGTTAAATTTGCTGAAATAGAGTAAAAGCCCAGAAGTTGTAATTTAATGGCATGGCCTAATATGGATAAATAAGGATGAACAAAAGTGATTGGCCATTTTCTCGCTAAATTCAGCTGCAGCAATAGGTCACCCCTGTTGTCTTTAATTGCTCATATCTTGACTCCTACTTAAGGTAGATAAAAATTTGTTCACACACGGAAAGGGAAAAATCTTCAAAGTGATACCAAGAACTCCATATGCTCAAAATTTGACGAGAGCCTGATTTCATCATGTCACATCTCATATGATTTGGTTGAAAGCTGAAAAATTTATGTTTCGGATTTAATTTAAGATACTAAAATTAATTGATCTTAACAAAGCATGATCATGTCTAGATTGCATTTTTGCAGGACTGAAAGTAAGAGACAACTGATATTTCAGTATGTGAGAAAAAACTGATTTTACAGTGACATCGAGGGCAACAATACTCGGCAGTTCTGTTCTGCATTCATGTTGTTTTTGCTCATTTAATTTTATTATATGTGGTGGTGATTCACCGTAGATGGCAGTTGGAAAATTCACGTATTATATGCTATATTTGTCTTAGGATTTTCTATCACTGGAAGCTGCTTTAGACTTCCTGTCCAACAGCATTGATCCTAGCATGCTGCCTGACTTGGAAGAGCCTCAAACTAGCATTAACACTGCCAACTATGAAGATTTCAGAACTGTCTCAGACCAGCAAATTCAGGATCAAGGAGTAAGTCTGTGCTATCTTATCATAGCCTCCCTACTGATTTTTTTATACATTTTTCCTCATTTGCAAAACTAAACACTGAATGGCACAAAATGTGATTGAATGTAATGTTGTCTTTGATTTTATTGTTTGACATATCCTTCTGAGAAAAGCAGTTTATCTGTCAATAGTTATTCCTTCGCAACTATCAAAGTGAACATGGTATAAAATATGGCTGAACATGGTATTACTGTAGATCTTAATGTTGATCCATTGTTGGATGACTAAGAGTAACTTGATCGATGTGAAAGTGAATTCTGTGAACATAATTATCAGCATGTGTTGATTTTCATAGGTCCAGATGGGCAGGAAACAGATTGTACATTATTTTTGTGGTTTTTGCAATGTGACTGAATGTTATTGTGTATGATATCTTTTCGATAATTGCGTCAGATCTGTCTGATTTGCGTAATTTCTCCCAGAAATATTACTTGCAGTTGGTGACAAAATTAGATTTAAAAATTTCATAGTAACATGTCATGATGATGCATATTAGATATTTTGATAATTATCTTCACCATGGATGCCAAAACTATGCTGTTGCAGTCTTCAGTATTTAGAAAATGCTACAGATGGAAAGAATGATATTTGCCACACCTATTTGACCACTTGTCCCTGTCTGTCTGTGCTGTTCACAGTTTGAATCTGTACTGCCACAGCAGCAAGCTGTCCAGCAGCCCCAGTTGGTTGAGCACCAGGACAGCTTGGAGGAGAGCTGGAGTGGCCTTGTGGATTACCTGAACATGGCCAGCACACCTGCTGTAGAGGAGAGCCTCGACCTCCTGGGTGCCCAGTCAGTCGGAGATCAACTGGACTCGTCCAACATCCTGGCCAGTGATGTGGGCCTTGGACAGGATATGGACTCCCAGAGAGATTTCCTGATCCAGAATGCAACATTGCCCTCCCCTGGTATGGACATGGGAAATGAGTTTGGTGAGTATTTTCCTTTCTTTTGTTCTACTGCTATGTGTCAGATACTGTAATTTCACCTACAGTGTTTACCCACAGACAAGATATGACAGAGTCGAAAGACTCACTCACACTCAGTATACTTTTCATTTTTTTACTCAATTTCTAAATATTATATTCTAAATCACATACTAAAGAGGTGCTTTACTCAGCTACCTTTAGGCTTAACGGGTCATTTCTTGAACACCACTAGATATTATTATAGACACTTGGGCACTCCAGCTGTTATTAGTTATATTACGTCTTTCAACCTCCTTGATGGTGGTTATCTTGATGCTCCAGCTGTTACTGCGGACACTAACAGGATTAAAATTAGTTAGATTCTTGTGCCAGATAGATGTCCTACACAATAGCAGTAGAGATGAATAGATAACTAGCACAGTGACATATGCCTACTGGACTTGAGTACTAAGGAATATCCATACCTCATAAAAACCTCCTTCCACTGAAGCTAGGACTACTTCATTACCTTTATAAATTTTATAGCACTCATATCTAGTTATCAAGAGCTTAAAATAGATCTACTGACAAAATTACATTGTAAGTGGATCCTTGCCCTCTTGTGCTATAGCAATTTTGAATGATCCAGCCATTTTGTTATTTTTTAAAATTTTTTTTTGTTTCATGAAATTATTCAGTCTCATGTATGAATTATTCAGTGACCTAGTTCACATGGAGAATCAAGTATATGCATTGCATCATCTCTGACAAGAACGGTTGTTGAATTACATACTTCATACTTGAGGAGCAGAAACTTTTTGGCTGTCACTTTTGTTCAGATCATGGATTCTTTATGTTTTTCACACCAGTATTCACAGTTGTGTTTTAGTGTCACTGCAACTATATGACATGGGTAAAAAAGTTTCCTACTTTTTCATGTAAATGGATTGACGTTCCAGATATTAATCGATCTACATGATTTGTGCAAATTTGAAAACTTGTCTTTTTATTCTTTTCAGTGTCTCTGGGCGCTGATATGGGCTCTCCAATGGCCCTCCCGCCGGCCAGCAACACAACTATGGATTTTGACCTGGGTGATTTTAACTTCTTTGAAGACCTGACTGCTTTGGACAGCTCAACTGTGAATGACTTGAACCTGACCGAGGTGGATGATCTCTTCCGAAACATTCAAGGTGCAAATGCAGCAACACTCATGGATGGCTCGATGGATTTGGGAGAAAGTAAGTTTGGTTACTGAAATTTAAATTTGCACTTTGTAAATTAAAATGAAATGAGTAACAGTAAATCTTTAAAAAAAAAATGTTTGAAGTTTTTATGAATAATCATTTAGGCATTTTTTCCAACCACTCCCACAAATATTTGATCACAGTAAAAAAAATGAAAAGACTATGAAATTCAAAGAATTTGAATATAATATAAATATTCCTGATTGGTGTCTTATAGACCTGGAACAGACAAATGTGGTACGGTTGTATCATCAGATTTTCTTTCAGCAGTGAGTTCTCCTCTTTCCTCTAGCATGATAGAAATTCATGCATAGTTATTACTCATGCTAGATGCAGAATTCCCAAATGTTAAAAACAACACTTGAATGGGAGATATCATTACTGGGGACAAGACTACATTTCTTGCACTTTTGATGTAGATAAATCGCAAAACAATCATTTTACTTGAAGGACAAGCAAGATTCGCTCTGATTTTAAGTTCATTTTCTTTCGACCTTGTTTTGTTTGTTTTTTTTTATTATGTATAATTTCTGTCACAAAGAATATCATGTGGTATGATGTAGCAAGACAGGAAAGATGTAGTCATTTAACTGTTCTTTATAGTGGTCTCGGCTTGCACTGCTTTAGCTCATGTCTTCAAAATTTAGTTGAATTTTCAAGAAAACAGCACAAATAAAGAACATATTTAAAGTAAATGGAACATGTGGCATTTCATAGCACAAAATGAAACGGAAGAAATATAAACATCTTTAACAGTAAAATCTGCACCCTGTGGGCATTGGGCTTCACCTCAGAGGCTCACGGATAGTTTTTGTTGAGTCTGTGAGTTCAGTGTTTTTTAAGCGCTTATATTTGTTCAGTGTTTTTTAAGCACTTATTTTGTGTTTCTCTCTCAAGATATGGATGCTATTCAGTTGCTTGGAGACAATTTCATCTCATCCGCTGCGTCCATGGGCAGTGCTTCATCTCATAATGTGAGTCCCACTTCTTCTTCAACTTTTGTTTATTGTTACTGTTGTTGTGCACTGCTCTGTTGAGATTGCTCGCATTGTCTGCTCACTGATCAGAATTTTTATCATGACCTGGCTTTTTAATTTTTAATTTTTTTTCCCACAGTGTTTGCATGTGTTCTAGATATAATTTTGGAAACTTTGGAAATTAAATATCACACACCCACTTGAAATGAATTTAATGTGAAATATTTCATGTATAATGTTATTGGTGTTGGTGGAGGTGTGCTTTAATGAAAACATTTAGTTGGCTATGACATCTTTGTGCCAACATATTCACTTTCCGTGATCGTGTGGTAATGAAAGTCCAGTATTCTCAGTGAAGCTCCCCTTGATTCATTTCATCTAATGGTGTGACAAATTTCTGGCCAGAATAATCATAGTTGATGCAGCTGTTAGTTAGATCTTCATTAGCTCCTTTTACACAAAGACAGAAACTTCAAGAATTAAATAAAAATGAAAATAGAAACGCCCATAGATTTACCATTTCATTGCTATGGATAACGTTTCTTCATAGCTATAGCTTTTGAAAGATTTGACTCAAAGAACCAAATGTTCAGAAAGTTACTTTAACTTGAAAATACCTTTTAAAAGTTTGAATATTAAGTGGACCGGTAGACAGGTCAGAATGTTGGATCATCCAGTGTGTAGGGAAAGAAAGTGGGTCAGCTGTGCAACAGAGCCTGTACTTTGGCCTAATACAAACAGTACTTTTGTCTCCTCTTCCCCCCCTCCCTTTTTTTTTTTTTTTCATTCTCCCTAATGTAGAGCTCTAAATGTCACCTAGCTTGAACTGTTTAACAGCTTTCATTAAATCAGAAGCCTTTTTGAAACTTAGTATATATTTGTCCTGTGCTTTATTGGATGTGGACAGGGAAGGAGGGAGTGTCACCATAGACTATGACATGTGACCCATTCTACATGAAATCAAAAACCTTTTTGTTATGACAATTTTTTTTTCCCTCTTGTTTTGTATTTTTTCTTTCCTTTTTTTTTAATGTTTTATATTAATATCAATATTATGTGGTATTTTGACAGAATCTTATGAAACATTGACTTCTCGTGTAGAACTGGCGAGAAGTGTCAGACACTGCATGTGTTGAGAATTGGTGGTTGAAAGGAATTTGGTCGTTAAATATGTTTCTTTAATAGAGCTATTGTTTGAATCCACAGCAATGGTCAGAAGAGGGTGAAAATTCTGTTGACTCTTATTGTTCTGGTTAGATGAAGAGAGGTGGGGATACAGTAGACATTGAAGATCTTGTGGCTTATGAGGGAATGGGAATGTGATAGAGGTGATTTGAAATCTATGATTTCGTATTGCGGAAATTGAAAAGAACATTTTATCTCTGAATATGATAAATACTGCTCTTTTGGACAGATTATAAGTCTGTCAGGATAACATGAGATAAATGTTTACTTTTATGTGCTAAATTGTTTATTTTTGCCGATGTTTCACCCGATTTTGGCTGGTTCTGAGGAGTCATCCTCTGTCTCTTCAATTTGCAACATATCTAGTTACAGTCAGTCTGGCCTAAAACTTCTTTGCCTTGTGACAAAGTGTATGAATTAAGGTTTAACATGCTAGTAATAATTTAACTCAGTTTGGTAGAAAATCAGCACATGATTTTGACAGGCTTGAGACAAGCAGTGTTCTGTAAAATGTTGTTTAAAACCAGCATGGTGGATAAGGCAGTGACCTGAGGTGATAAGATTATTCCAAGATAAGTGTGGCTGCACGGGGCTGGACACATGACAGGTTCAAGCAAGATGTGGGGCATGTCTGGAAAATGGGTCTTTCACCTGGCTGTGTTTCTTGTTCAATCTCATATGTCTCTGTCACACATTACTCATCTTAAATGGGGAAAATGAGCTTTGCTGTTGTACATGGAGGAATTCTTTAGATTTGAAAGATTTATGCTTTGGGAATTTTTAGTGTGTGAGCATGAACGGGCAACCAGACCCTAGAAAGTGGCCTCTGCAGTTGGCAAAGAATTTTCAATTCTAAGCAAGTCATACTTGTTACATATATTAGAGCATACAGTTTCTATTTAAAAAAAAAATTTTTTTTTTAATTTTCATTCTATACAATGTACACTATCGTTACCTGTAAGGAAATATAATTTTTTAAATATAGGGGAATAGAATCCTAAATAAATCACAGCTTTTGTGTATTTTTAAAAATTAAAAAAAAAAAAACACCTTTGGCATGGCCTTTTTTTTTTCTGTCAACAAGATAATAGAGTATTGACCTTTCTCAGTTGATGAACACCGCATGCTTAAGTGTTCAGTTACACACGTGTATGTGTATTGTCTCTAGTAATAGTATTCTGTGGCTGAACTATTTTTCCAAGTTATTCTATTACAGAACCATTATCATACTGATCTTGCATTTTCTTTTTTTTTTCTTTTCTTTTTTTTTTCACTGTGTTGGTCTGTTCTGGATAACTATGTCAAAGTTGTTGTTGTTGTTTTTTGGATATTTTACAAAGAAATTTGTTCTGGACTATGGGGACAAGCACCTTGTCTACCATCACATAGCCCTAGTGCAGAATTTTGTCTTAACTCAATTGATTTAGATATTATAGTATATATGGCCAAAGGTTTAAGCTATTCACCTCAATAGTTTGCTAATATGTTGCATGAAACACTGTAGTTTAGTTGCAAGCTTGCAATTTTACATTGGTGACTCTCGCCGTGTAAGCTGGTGTAGTAGTTAGTAATATTTGTGATAAGCCCCCAGTTTTTTTCTTTTTGTCTAGGGAAGGGATAGGATAACAGGGTGTCAAATGTGATAGGAGTTTATCATAAATTGTGCAGTGCTTTTAATTCCAGAAGCAAAAATAGTTGTGTTAAATGAGTAATTATCATAGGTAAATATGTATATAATAATCATTATCAGCCCCTAATCCCATGTGGAGTCATTAGAGGACCCCTGACTACTTGTGTCATGTCTCATATCATGGGTATTGCAGTGACGAGGCCAATCCTTCTCCCAGCAGTTTTGATGAGTTTGAAAGGTTTTTTTTCTCCAAGATGAGTTGCCAACCAAGGCTAGTCCTATCTACCCAAGACCATAAATATATGAGATTGTATTGATTTATTTTCCCTCATCCAGTAGAGGCAGTTGATGTACAGAGGGTGTTGATAGTGAGAGGGGCTAATGATGGAGACAGGATGTCTGTAAACGTTAATAATATAAGGCATATCTGTATGTAATCTTTCACACCTGTGATAAAAAAATTCCTCAATTGTGCTATTTTCCTGAAGAAGAAAGACAATAGACATTTATCAGGAAAGTTATAATTGGCAGATGTATGTTAGTGTGATTCACTGAGTGCAGGTGTTTCATTTGAGTGCAGGCTCTCTCAAGCTGTCTCGTATTGTTTCAGGATGCACTTAATGCAGCATTTACCAGGATATGGAATGAGCAAAAAAAAAAAAATAAGTGCAAAAAAATCAAGAGGCTATTAAAGTAATTAAGATGTATATGAAGCAAGATTTTAAAAAAATGAGATAGGTTGTCTGTACCAGGCACTAAATGTTGGAGAAATGTGTGTATGTGAAGGGGTGGGGATATGACAAATCAAGAACAAACATAGGGAGCCATGTGATCAACAGCCAAGTGACTATCCTTTGTCAAGTACAAGAGATACACTTGTAAACATGGTGAAAAAAAGAAAACTTTTTTTGGCCGTGTTTTCTTTGTTTTGTTTTTTTGTAAATATGAGTAATAGTAATAGATAATTCTGGAAAAATCTGCCATGTGATGAAATTGTTCTTTTGTCATTGTGATAAATTTTTTCATAATTTTGTGCCTCATTTTTCTTCAAATGACAGGAGCTAAAGTGGTTGTCTCTATCATCACAATGCTTGTCTTATAGCTCTTGTAATTTGCAAAGGAAGGCAACGTAGCTGGCTGCAAAAATGGCTCATTACCTTCAGAACCAATGATTACTACATTAGAATATTGTGGACTTAAAATATAGAGCAGAGTCTAGAACAGTTGTGTCCAGTATGTCATATAAGTAGTGGGGCTGGATCGCTTGTCATTGAAAAAAAAAAAAAAAGCTGTTAACCCTTCATCCATCCCCATTGAAATAGACAATAAAAACAGATTATATGACAGCAAGGAAGAGCACTGGATTTATTTAAAATAAATCTTATATAAAATGAACAATTGTGTGTGTTGGGATTTAATGGCACATCAGCACAATTACAGCTATACTGTGCCAAACACGGTAAGATATGTTTGCACATCAAAAAGAAGAGAGGCAAGAGAGAGGGAGAGGAACAAGGAGAGAGAGAGCAGATGGGATGTCACCCCTGGAATGTCGAGGATGGCATTCCATGGGAGACATCCCACCAATGGCGGGCTTTCACTGCCTACAGGTGGGAGCAAAGAACCTATTTATATATCCCGGGCCCCCGTGGGGGAGATAAACAATATGTCTTATAAGATTATTATATTGTATATGTAAGAGAAACAATATGTGTTATTAATATAAAGTATACTCTGATATAAATACATACATGTCGAGCATATTTTATTGTTTGTAGATCATTTTGATTTTGTCATGTTAAAAATAGCTGGTAGACCAATTAAAGTGGGATCACTCTTGGTAATAGTCAAGAGTATGTCTCTGGGTGTGGAATATCATTCTCAAGAAGTGACTGCATCGCAGCTTCTTCAGACATGCAGTAGCGCAGTGTTAAAATAAGTTCGTATTCAAAAGAGTGAGATGGGTAGAAACAGCAAGCATTGGGATATTGGAAATGTAGATCACATTTTTTTCTAAGGAATGTCAGTGTGTTGGAGGAGGCAGCACACAATTGCATAACGGCCCAAAGAGGATGATATGTTCACTTTGTCAAGCATATTTCAGATCATCTGAGGAAAGGACAATTGAAAATGGGTGAATGGGTTGGACATCTTTCTTTCTTTTTTTACTTTACTGAAAAAATATGGGAAAGGATTGGAGAATTGAGAGGAAATTTTAGTGATGTAAGCGTATGACCAGGAATAGTCTGCATGAGGCACTCTGTAGTAGTGTAATATCTACCTTGGAAAGCCTGTTTGTTTTAATTACCATTTTACTGAGAAAATTGCAATTTGTCCATTGGTTGCTAAATTGTCTGAAGTGGTAAAAGTATGAAAAGTGAATCAACGCAGTGTTAGTAGTTTGTATTCATTGAAAAGTGCCCCAGCTCCATATAATAATTTTATCAATCTTTCGCATTGTGGCACTTAAGGCAATTAGACTTTCAAAAATCGAATGTTGCCGGACTGTGCCGAGGTCAGGGAAGTGGGAGGATAGCTGTGGTGAGGTAATCATTAGATTGTGGCTGAACCTGCCAGTAAGAGTGCTATATTGAAGTACTTGAACCAAATACTTTTTCTTGAAAATATCTGTTTCGAGATTGTCTCGTTTGGGGTTTTGTGATTTCTCAGTTAACCCTGAAGGTGTCAGGATCCTGACAACTGCTGTGTGGTGAGGTAGTCATTGGGTTGTGCTGAAGTAGTGTGTTTAGACAAAATGGTCTTTTCCCAAAAACATCTGTTTCAGGAAAATCCTTTTTTATATTTACAATGTTTTCTTATTAATCAAGGAGGTGTTGGGGGAACTTGGTCAGACTGATGCATCATAATTTGTACAAGAGTTCCTCTCCAAACAGCTCACAGTTTTAGAGAGCAAGGATGTGACTTTTTACTTTCAGTGCAAACTGTCATTCCTCAAACATGATCATGAAAGTCGTCTCAGAAAATACCACACTCCAGTATTCAACCAATTCTATTTTCTTCTGCCAGACATAAAGGGTGTTGAACCAGCATAGTATAGAAAAAGAAAAATCATTTTGGCGCCCTGTGCTTGAAATATACATTATGAAGAATATTTTTTAAAATTATGGCCTAAGGAAAATGTTTTCTTCTGAGCGAGAATGAAAAATTGTATTTAATTTTGTGTGTGTGTGTGTGTGATCAGTCAGTGACAAGAAGTAATAATGATTTTTTTTCCCTTCTTTACACTGCTTGCTCAATACCTCTCATGTCTGGCAAATATAAGTAATAAGGATGATCACGACGATCTCCCATTGCTATTGAAACTTCTAGGTTTAATTAAAGACATTGTGAATAAAATAAAGAGTTTAAGTGTCATGGTGCCAATAGGTGATCCTTGTATTATGGAAACACAGTTATTCTTAAATAAATAGGCGGGAGATATTTGAACTGTCCTGAAAAAGAGTGCTATGTCCAAGTTTGTTAGTCAAGGTCAGAAAGGCTGAGCTGGTTGCCCATAGGAAATACTTAGGCCTATCTGTAACCTGTCCTAGAACATTGGAAGAGAACCTTTCTCTTTCTTTCTGGCACTTTTCTTTCTTCCCACCACCCGATTTGTCCTTGAAGTTTGGACTGGAAACGGTGTTGAAGATGTTGAAGTGAGGTGTGGGGATCGACAAGAAAGGTTGAAGAACTAACATGGTTTTTAGTACCCTTTTTCCTTCTCCCCTTCCCTCTCCCCTTCCCCAATGGGCCTCCTTTTTTTTTTTTCTGAAGACTGTAGGAAACAAACAAACAAACAAAAAATGGTTGTACATACATATGATTTGTGATATCTGAACTATGCTGAATTGCTTACAACTACGGATAGACCACTGCCACCTCCCCAATTCTTTTTTTCGTTTTCGCACCAGATTTTTCTTTCTTTGTTTTTAAAATACATTTATGATTTTGCGCCGTTTCACAGCCATTGCCCGCCCACATTCCCATGTTTGTTTTTGGCCCGGGTCGCTTGGTGTTGAAAGTGCATGTCATTGTTTGAAATTCTTGAAACTTCTATGTCATGTCGGAGGTTTAAATAGCAGCTTGCCAATGATTGTATTCATAGATCATGAGACGAGAAACCACGTTGGTTTTGTTGGGTTTGAGTGAATGGTTTTTTTTATATATGGGCAGAACATTTGATTGTTGTTGTTGGTTCGTTTGTGAACCTTGTGGGCGTTGGGCAGTTATTTGTGCACGATAATAGAACAACACGGAATCAGATTTACAAATATACATTCACATTGTAGCATTTCATCCTCTACCATCCTGATACATGTGCTAGTCGACGGTTGTTGAGCAATGTTAGTCTCGACCAGTAAAGAGTGTTTGATTGAGGGGGGGGGGGGGGGGGGGTTCTGATCACTTAAGAAGTACCTCAAACGCAAAA
>JBCEWB010099348.1:0-12188 GCA_039654565.1 Peronia peronii
GCACTGCACTGCCCTGATCAGATCAAGGACCAAAGCGAGCAGAAGGCGGACGGCGGGCGAAAGGCCAAAATGCAAAACCATGCACGAAAAAAATACATGTGACGGTTCTCCCGATATGGCACAGCCCCCCGGGGGCATGCCGAAAGGGACCAAAACATCAAAACCAAACCAAACCAAACACTGCAAACCTAAGAATGTATAATTATAATAGACGTCAACGAATTTTAGGCAACCGATGAAATCCGTTGGATGTTTTTGACGGTAGAAATTTCATTAAACAATAGAAATTAAATAAAATTAAATCATCCACTCAACAAAAATTTTAACAAACGACAATATGCGCTGTTCTAGCGACCTAAAGCCTCTAGCCGTCTCCTTGCACTTTTATAATGTCACAGATTACAATATAAAGTAATATGTACGAAAACATTTAGATCTACCAAAAGAAAATGGGATTTCGTTTGTCAATGTACCAATATCCGTTTCGTTTTCCTCCTTTGTATAGGTTTTTACAGCAGCATCTCATTTGCTTTCTACTCACATATTTACAATCGAAATGCATTAACTGTCTTTCTTTCTCTTTTTTTTTTGTTAACCTCATTTGTTTAAAACCATCCATGTTTTCTTTTCATCGTTTTGCGTTTTCGCCTTCCTTCTTTCAAATCATTCACTGATTAGCATCAAACCTAATGTGTGGTGAATTTCAGTGGGTCTTCTTTTAGTCCCCTTTTCCCATCATCTACTCTTACCATTTACTTACATTTATTTTTCCCTCCTAATTTAATAATTGATACTACTATTATAATTTGGAAGGCATCTATTTTCAAGGGGCTTTAAATGTATTGTCTATCACTCATAACCAAGAGTTTTTATCCTAAATTCCCTACCTACCTTGTAGGTGTGTTTATTGTATACGCGTTTCTTCTAGAATCCAGCGGGCTCCCACAGCAGGCGCCTTGACCGATTCGGTCCATCGCGTGTGGCTCGCAGCACGCGCGCAGCATCTATTGCACAATCTTTCATTCGCATTTGCATTTTGCGGTCATTTTCGTGCCCAAACACCCCTTCTGACAAGTGTAGCTAGTAGTGGTCTAAGTAGATGATTACAAGTAGCACGGAAAGGGCCTGTCGTAACTACGTGAGAACTAGCACTAGGAGCACGTAACTCAGGCCAGTTATGGCACGATTATAAATACGGCCCCAGATGATGTACTCTGAGGGCGATGTGTGCAGAAAGGGGTTGGGTAGGGGGAGGGGAGTGTAGATTGGGAAGGGCAATGCTTTTTGTCTACCTTGCATTACTACTACTAGAACAACGCAGTCTCTGCATGTGAGGCCACTTGATGATTAGTGTAGTCCCCCTTTTCACCACCATTCATGCACACATGCACACAGTTGGTGCTGCCTCTCCCTTCCCAGTCCCAAACAAGCGGCATACAAACAAGTGTAGTTTCGCTCTTTTCTTTTCCTACGTTTCACCAGTGGCCATGGAACCGATCTCAATGTAAAAAATTATTTAATCTATTCCAAAATGACAATGAGTTTTGCTTTTGTGTTGAGGGTCACGCAGACAGTTTATAAGAACAGGGGAGGCTATATATTATCCACCTCCTCTTCTTTTGTGAGAGGTTTTTTCTCTTGAAAATGGTTAAGATAAACCTTGCTTAAATTACTTAAAATAAACTTGCTGACTCGGTCCCGAGAGGTTTATCTTAAGCGGACTCCACTGTACTTCAAAAACTGACCAGCACCTCATTTCATTTAGTCATGTCTCACATATGACGGAATGGTTTCTGAATAAAAAGTCTTAATTGTTACATTACTGTTGCTAAAAGCTAAGATTCTTGTACATTTTCCCTATTGTCTCTTCTATGTACAAATTCATAACTGATGTCACAAAAGAAGTAAAACATTTCAATTTCAAAGACTCAAATTTTCATTCCACTATCTTCTTTCATGTGTTATGAATACGTAATGACTAAAAATTACACTTATGCTTATTAATACACACATTCACAGACAATACTGATGATACAGGGAAAGGATTTTGGCTCAGGGTAACAGTTAACGATTAATAGATTTGTTCCGACCGAACAGTTGGAAATCCCCATCTAATTGTGATAAGGGGGTACTTTAAACTGTTCACTACCACTGACATGGCAAAAACAACAAAAATGCATGGGATCGGTGACAATTGTTCTTGGATCTCATGGTGAAGTGGTAACAAACATCAGTGAGTGTTCTTTTTTTAGCAGAAGGGTACAAACACTTCGGCGGGGATTTCCAGGTTTTTGCTTAGTCGAATATGAACTATTGTGAACCTTATACATGTACGTAAAACTGCATCTAAAATTCCATGTCAATCTTTTTGTATCCATACTTTAAAACCAGCTTCGCTGAAGCAAGTAGGAGAAAAACACTACAAACAAGAGCATTAAATACTAAGATACTTTGTCTGAAAGGGCTTGTAGCATGATGGAAATTAAGATAATGGAAAATACTACAGGGCTATTAAAAATGAGTATCCCTGTCACATTTCACATTTTACCATAGTCAGCTACCCCACATGTTACCAAAGAGGAAAAAAACTGAAATGTGATGGGATTAAAATTAGTAATATGCTCATGCAGTGATCAAAATTTTACATCTGATAAAAATCCTCCTTTGGAGCATGGAAACAAACAGGTATGAAATACAACAGTATCTACAGCTCTGAAAGTTCAGAACCCTGTCACAAATATGTGAGTGCAGAAGACAAAATATGAAGTATTAGATATCGGAGTGAAAAATGGGGAATGTTCAGGATTTAAAATAATAAATTTTTAATATTTATCTCGGGAAGCAGACATTACAACAGCAGCCATATGTAAGGTGTTCAAATTATAAATTAGAGCAGAAGCTTAGAATTATTACATGTCTATGGGACTGTCAGGGAAGATGTTAAAAAAAAAATTGTAGGTAAAATCATAGAGCTAAATCTTTGGCATCACGGTGTAGCTCTGTGGTTTGGAGTTATTAAATATGTTTATGGGATTCTTAGGAAAATCAGTCATATAAATTGTTGTAAAAGTCTGACAGCAATTCTTTGACAACGGGGTGCAGATCTCAAGTCTGGAATTGTCAGATATGTTCATGGAACAAAAAGGTTATGACAGCTGACAACCGAGATCTTGGACATAAAGATTATATATCTCAATTCAGGAATAATTAGATATATCAATGGGACTCATGAGGAAGATCATAAAAACTGTTAAAATCCAATAATAAAAAATATGGGACATACAGGTGCAGATGTCAAGTTTGGAATTACTAAAAATATTCATGGGACTTTTGAGGGAGATCATAAATTAAAAATGTGTTAAAATCTTGCAACAAAGATCTTGGACTATAGATCTCAAGTGTGGAAGTACAAGATATGTTCATGGGACTCAGATATAGTTTATGTATAAGTGGCCATGGATTCTGGCAGGACAAACCTCAAACAAGTACATGTTCTGACATAATACGAAATTCACAATCACTAAATATGTCATGGCCCCTTCTGGGAAATTGTAAAATTGTTTTCAGAAAACAGCTGTTATCAAGCTGCAAAGCATAAGCAGTTTCCAAATTCTGAAAACTTCAGCTAGCAAAAGGTATATGTTAAACTACTGTATGTCAAACAATGGAACATTGCGCCAGCAAAAAAAGATGGTTCTGTCTCTCAAATGATGACCACTGGTTTCTCTGTAACTATGACCAGATGAGGAGGTGAAAAATTGTTCAACCACAAAATGATAAAATCAGCCAAAATTTGATAAAAATCAACTGGAAAGAATATTTGAAAACAGAATGGATGGAACCAATTAAAACACAAGATGACAAGTTTGCTGAAAAACTGATAAAATTAGGTAAAATGTGAGATAAAATCGAATTGAGTAAAACAATGCTGTCAATTTACATTTGTATATGAATAAAAATGGAAAACTTTGGGGTTAAATTATTTTCTTGGTTATGGACAGAAGTTGTGAACAGTATTACTTGGCAACATCAACATGTCAACAAAATGTGAAGAAATCAAAGGAAATAGGGCTAGACCATCACTATCACACTGTGATCTATGATGTTCTTGCTTGCAACAAACACCCTCTCATACAACAGATTTGTATCTGTTCAAAATCAATCACAAGAACTTTATCTGATATTAAAAAAAAATACATAAATAAATAAAAATGCTGGGTTAAAAAAAAAGGAAGATGGCTAGTAAAATACTATGAGCTTTACAACATCTATTGTTATTTAATTATTATTAAATTATTCAGTGACAAGATCATATAAATTCAGAAGGTCTAGAAATGAATTCAATAAAGAGGGAGAAAAAAATCAACAAATCAAACTGCAGCTACCCACTACTTTCTGACAACAGCAAAACAACAGCAATAAGATGAGGGAGGGAAGGATAACTTAGTGGGTTTGCAAACAAATAACAGGTTTGAATTGATATTGCTTCAGCATCATAGTCAAGGCAACACTGTGCCGGCGGCGACTGGGTCGAAAGATCACATTGACTCTGACATTAAGCTACTGCTGATTCAGTCAGATTGTTACATGAAGGTTGTGTCGTCAAAGTTGGATTTGTTCTTGGAGCGAACCTCAAACAATTCACGCACCAGACTAGACTTTTCCTTCTCGAGCACAGTTATCTGGTCCTTTCTCTGGCCAATTTCCTGTCAAAGCACAAATTTCAATCTTTCTTTTAGAGAGGAGAACATTTATCAAACAGAACTGACATTTGTATTTAATCCATCTATATCGTACAAGCTTCCTAATACTGAAATGAACAGGACTTAAGATTTTTTTTTTTTTTTTAAGGAGGTCCACAAAAAAAACAAGGAAAAAAAAGAGAGATTTTTAAAGATCTTAAAACTTTCCTCAGCAATATAGCGGTGATGCAAACACTGCAAATACATTAGGACTTCAGGAGGCATAGCTACAGCTAGGCCATGGTACCGCTAGTTTTTACCACTACTAGCTATGACCAGACTAATAACCGTCTGCTGGCAGCGAAAATAGAAAAGCCAGATATTTTGAAGAATTTTAGCCATCCCAAGTTACAGGATCTCATATTGAAACTGAAATTGTTATCTGTCTTCTTTCACAAATAAAAATGACTCGTCTGTCTATTCACAAACAAAGGGTAAAAATCTGTAATGACAGGGTAATTTAACAGTTTATCAGGCCTTCAGTGCTGGGGCTGTGATTAAGTTCTATATAAGGGGTCAATTTTCATGATATTTGTTTCCTCAGAGGATTCTATCCTAGGCTTAAACTTAAACAAATGATCAAAAGCCACAAGATGAGAAATTCTCACCTCCATAAGACGTCTGTTCTGCTCCTTCAAATTCCGCACAGTAGTATCATCCGCAACAAAGCCAGGTTTGACCCCCGCTGACATCGCTAGGTTCATGTGGAGAGGGAAACCCTACAGGTAGATAAAAGCATAGGCAAACACCTGATGACCCATCACTTGTCAATGCTGTCATATTTCAATATCTAAATCGCTTATGTCTCTCTCCACAACTCTGTGTGAAAGAGACATGCTGCTGACAACCTGCAAGACACTTGTAATATGAATGGTGAAATAATGCTGGACAGTAACTCCATCTTACTTTGTGTGTGACAAATCTGGAAAAACTCAACAGACAATAAACAGTTGTGAAATCAGAATAAAACTTTAAATTCCCCTTTTTCTCAGAACCAACTTTGACTTCTCAATGTTTTAAAATTCTCTCGATCATATTGGACCCAAAGATGTATTAAGATGCACAACTGCAAAATAATAAATCAAACATGTCAGTTTGGTAAAATTCTAAAAAATTAAACATGTTTCTTGTTCCATTTTACCATTACCCAATTTTGTTTGCCCAGACATGATTTGCTGTCATTCCCCTTACCTTTTCTGAACTTTCCAATAAAGTCTTCAGGTGTTGGTTGATCTCACCAATCCGTGCCTTCTGGAAGGTTATCCTCTCCTGATAGGCTTCTACTGAGTTGTCCTGTTGAATAGCAAACACACAAACTGATCAGCTAAGTCAATGTTGAAGGAAATTAAATATGAGAACAAATAATTGCTCAATGTGATATTAAACTTCAGAACTGCACATAGTTCTGTAACTGTAGTGACTCAGCCTGTTCCTTTATCAATCAACTTGCACTTTATCATTTAACTATTTGAAGTGCATGATACCAGATTCACAAGTATTTGAAACTATTAATAGGGTGTACTTCAGGGGTCTGTGAAGGCTAACGCATTAGCAGCACAATAAACAAACATCACAATACCCGCAACGTGAAGTTATGAGCAAGGTATATGGGTGACGATCCATTCCACATTCATGCTCAAATCCATTGACTTTCAAAAAAATAAAGATCATAATACTGCCAAAACAAAAGAAAAACAAAAACTTACAAAAGATATTACAAATGTACACAAACAAAACATGAAAATAGAAAGAATAAAATTTAACAACAGACGAAAATACAAAAGACAGAAAATTTTTTTCGGCAAAGAACTCACATTGTAAGTGACTTTGCCCAACATTGCCTGTTTGTCCGATACAGCGGCCAGTTGCTTCATGTACCAGTCTCTAGCTGAGTCCAGCATGGCAAGACCTGAACGTAGCATGGCAGCCTCTTCTTCCAACTGCTTCATCCTCTTTAACTATGGTCATAAATGCAATACAGAAATGTTAAAAGGGGCACGATATATCATTTCAATTATTCTCAAATTTATCAAGTAGACTCATGAGGACACAGAGAGATTGCAATCTCAAAATATATGGCTAACAATTAAACTAATGCCATGAAATATAATACCATTCAAAGTGAGTTGTCGTAAAGAAATGACATACTGTTTCTAAATTTTCCGTCCAGAAAAATCGCACTCAGATTATAGCAAAGAAATATACCTTCCCTCTCCCATAGGGAGTTAATAAAATAAACAATACGTAAGTTGAAATTACAGACTCTGCATGATATTCTGATAAATTAAAATCTCTTCTGATTTCAGATATGGAAAATAAGTAAAACACAGTTTTCAAAGGAACCATAATGTTCATGTTACTGATGCAGTAAAAGCTAACATGCGCATAGTACTGACAAAATACTATTCTTTTCACCATATTCTGATCAATCCCATTGGCCAATGTATGTCGCCGTCCCGAGCCATGGCGCCGCACAGTGGCCTTCTGCGGTCCTGCCTGCTGGCCTGTGGGTAGTTGTTGAGATTGTGGCTGCTGCTGCTGTGATATTTTGGGCTGCTGTGGATCCTCTGACCTTCTCTGAAACTGTTCAATGTTGGCTGCAGAAGAAAAGTCATCTCTTTCCACTTTCAACAGAACAGTAAAAATGGGGCAAAAAGGGCTAAACTCAAGAGTTTACATTCTCCACTGTACATGTTAAATTTTTTAATGAAAACGTTGCCCACTAAGATGGAAAACCAATGCCAACAAAGCCTCAATGTATCAGCAGAATTAGTAAATTTCTACAAGGATATAAGTTTTAGAGACAAAGTATAAGCCCCCCCCCCCCCCCCCTTTTTCCATTGTACCTGGAACACATTAATTAGCCATAGAGGTTAAAAATTCAGCTCACTCTGCAACAATTTCAAAGTACTGATGCATAATTCTGTCATGTATCATATAGTATGGATCAATAACCTGTGATATAATTCATCTTCTCCCATAAGATTCAACACCAGAAAATGAATCTCAATATTCTTATCCTAACCTTTCAGCTTGATTGCTTTTTTGCACATTAATTGTAACTTACCATATATTGCATTATCCTGATTTGTGTTTCTAAATGACTGTGAGTTTGAAGGACGACCATAGGAATCTGAATTCTGATTGCCCTGCCATTCTCTCTGCCAGTTCTTCAAATCATTCAAGATGCGACTACTTTGTTGTTCACGAGGTGGTATTGCTGGTGGTGAGTGTGAATGAGATCCCAATTCTGGTCCTGATGTGGATTTTTTCATTTGAGGGGAGTATGAGTTTCCACGTGGAGGTCTGTCATTCCTCGGTGGAACAGTAGGGGGTCGGTCTTTCTCTTGTTGACGAGGCATCTGGTTACTACTACTGGTGGTTCGGTGAAAGTTCCCCGATGCACCTGGTGGTCCCAAGTGACTGCCACCCTTGTTTGGATAATGACTAACTTCTGGTTTGATTGCGTACGCACTGTGGGGCATGTCTCGATGGCTCATAGACCCAGATTTTGGTATATGGGATGGAGATTTTCTTTGGCCTTCAAGTATCCCATATGGTGATTCGTTAGAATGTCGATCTATGGATTTTGAAAGATTAGGCTGTGATGGATACGCTTGTCTCTGATTTCTGAACTGTATGTTATCAAATTCTCTACTTCCAATATTTTGTGATTTCCCACTGTAGCGTCCTTCATTTGGAAATTTCTGTGAGGTGACATCTCGTGAGTAATTCCTATCTCCTGCATTGTAATCGTGCAAGGGAGAACGATTCTCCTTAGATGCAAAAGGTCTCCGAAACTCATGTTCATCTCTTCTTCTAGTTAAAACGAGCTTTAGTCCTGCCACAAATCTATCGAAAGTAAGAAGTCCATTAGGAGGTGTAACTTTTCTCAAACCATCGACAACCCCTTGGGGTAATCCTCTTACACCGTCGTCACTCCACCTGCTTTCGATGTCTCTCAATCGAACAAAACCAGATCTGTTCTCATCTAAGATATCAAATAAAATTCTCAAGGAAGAAATAAATTGCTTCGGCAGTCCGTCCACAGAATCTTTTACACTAATTGGATGGCTTGAGTTTGATATCATTTTGCCCGTTTATCCTCCTCGGTATCACTAAAAGAAATGGCAATCCCTTTGATTTAGATATCTACATGTCTAATTAACACACCTGCCAACAACAAACACCGCAGTCGGCATTTCAAAGGAAATGTGGAACAGCGAAGGTGCGCAAGGAAACTGGCCGTGGATTGGGCAATCGTTGACGAAACAACCAATCAGGTGTAAGAGTACTGCAGGTACGAATACTCTCTAGAAAAAATGTACAAGAAAATGCAATTCTCTACAAAAATATATAAAAAATATATTCAAAACATAAAATAAGGTTACATTTGAGATTATCTTATAACTATAATAATAAACTCTAACTGAATTATGTGCTTTTCATACAGCTTATATGCAGTTAATGATTTCTATTTTTTTTTCTTTAGCAAAACATATTGGAGACACTGTAGCCTAAATACATTTTTATCCCAAATGTGTCGTAGCTTAGGCTAGTTAAAACAACCTGCCCTGTGCCAGGTTGTACTCAGATTATGGGGATTATAATACATATTATTAAATGAGATCGAGGCTTCAATTAATGATGACGAACACCTAACTGTTAGAACTCACAGTGTTGACATCTATTTCATTTATGGCAAAGAGAAATGACTGAACTGTGAGGATCGGTTGAAGATCCAAAGATGATAGTTACCAGACAAACTCCTGACTTCTTAGAGTAGATCTTTTAAATTGTTAGATTGTTATACACATAGCGTCAGAAATGTAGTTTCAATTTTCCACGATGCCAAAAATACTCAAATGACTGCAGCTTAGTATGGCTTTCATCCGTGAGTTGACTTCAGTTCATATCACTATGCATAAATAATAACACTTATGTAGCATATCCTGAATTTTTGAATATATTAATTTTTTTTTTAAAAATAAATAGTAAAATATTACAATTTGTCTTACACGAAATACATGTACCTGGTCAGTATTGGTGTTAGGGCCCAGCTCTAATCCTTAGGAATCTTGTAGCCTGAACGAGAGGCCTATCGTCAGGACTGAAAGTAGTGTCCTGTTTTCTAGTATTAGAGGTAAATATTGATTATTTCAAATGGTGACTGCTAGTATTGTGACCAGCAGTTGAAAAATTTTCAAAATAAATCAGAGTCTTTATGGCCATTAATTTCGCTGATCAGAAGTGTTCCCTTTACCGTCGGCAATGTCAACATTTAAAAGAAAATGGCGTCGCTGTTAACTGCACAGGGGCCTAACACTCGAGAAACCCAAATCAGTTCTTAAAATAGAGGCAATCTCTTTAGTTTGTTCAGAAGAGGAATATAAGAAGATGTGGTAATTAATCTTGTATTTGCTTGTGATTAGAGAGGTTTCGTAACTTTCTGTGGTAATAACACATAGACCTATGTGAGGCCTATCTAGTATTCTAATCTAGATCTAGTATGTAGACTCAATGTCGATGCGAATTCAAGTTTAGGTAGTAACAGATCTAGTGAGTTAGATCTAGTTGGGTACTTAGCAATTTGTTTGGCAATGGATGGACACGTTTTATGCTTGATCATCATCAGAAAGTTGTTCCACTATTTTTTTCAGTGATATTAATGATAAATCATATCCACAAAACCCTGAGAGTCCGAATCTCTTGACTCATCAGTGACAGTAATCTTTTAAATTATAAAATGATGAGGAAAGATGTCAGGAAAATCTTTCAAAACTGATAGTGGCAAAGAATTATTCTGTGTTCATCTGTCAGCAAATAGTACTTTGTTTTCCTTCTTGTCAACGCAAAGAATGCTTAATTCCATGTATCAGGGTGTGACAAGATAAGGTTGATCCTTTAGACATTTAGATTTCTTGAGCATAATGAGAGGGTGCCATAAAGACTGGCCAGTGCAAAAATAAATAATTTGAAGCTCCAAAGCCATCCATCTCATAATAACTAGAATCAAAAGTACAGGAAATCAATTCTATAGTCAAACATCCTGTTTTGGAAGCTTTGCTCAATATGTTAAGTTACCCATGTTTACTGTTATGATACTATATAGTTGGCAATATCAGTTTCATGGTTTGTTATTAATGCATGTAAAATTAAGAGATTATGAAATACAATGATAATTTAAATATTAGTATGTTTGTACAGTATTTATCATTTCATTCTGTGCAGGTGAAGGAGGTTTTTATTTTTTTTTCTGGAAACCATGGCGGAGGCAATGGATACAGTAGAGACAGAGGTGACGACAACTCCTGCCAGTTCATTAGTCACACCACAGAATGGAAAATTGGCTTTATTCGATGTGGAGAAGAAGATTGGGAAAGGGCAGTTCTCAGAAGTGTATAGGGCAAAACATAAGATGCATGAGGAGGTGTCTCTAGCCCTGAAGAAAGTTCAGGTAACAAAGTGGTCTTTTTATGATTTATGATAAATATACATCATTAATGTCAGACAGATGATGATATTTGAAGAGGATATACCAGTTTGTTATAAACTGACAATTTTTTACTCTTCAAAAGTCCGTATTTGATATTATTTATTCTTTATAAATATGTCAAACACTGTTCATGACACAGTCGACTACACCTGAGTCAAACCCTCATGAGTCAACTTTCAAAATGAGTCTACCTTTTTTCTTGGAACGGGTCCTGGCACTTCTTTACTTTACTAAAAATCATACTGATGAATTGACGTCGACTCATCCGTGTTCACTAATGAGTCGATCTTTTTCTCCTGTCCCGGTTCTAATAAGATCAAAGGAAAAAGCAATGCTTGAGTCGGTGTAACTAATCTCAGCTTGCACTGCACTTCATCTCAACACATTTATGCTCCTCCCATCATGCGACAGCACGGCTATAGGTTAATTTGAACTGTTGAACTGATTCACTAAACAGGACTAAACCCTCCCTCTGACTAGATCTATGTGATCAGAGGCCGACTGGCCATTATCTCCTCCTCCTTTTCACACTCCATCCACGATCTTCCCCGTCTAGCGCGGATATTTCGTACTCACACCACACCCCCCCCCTCCCCGCTGCGAAAGTATCATGTAAATTCGCGTGGGGGGGAGGGGGGTATTAGAGAACGCAGTGTCAGCGAGCATCTTTGATATGGGAAATTCTCTGGCCGCACTGTGGTTCACATGTGGACGTTACCCCGAGAAAACCCCGGGGAGTGAGCCGTTGTTCTTCTCATCGCGGGGAACTTGCCGTACTAGAGGATGGCAAGTAGTTGTCCACAAAAAAAAAAATCCTCCCCGCTCTTTACCCGCTCTCTTATGTTTTAGCAATGCCAACGGAGCCCCGCTGCTGCGGGGAAAAAATCGGCGTTAGCGTAGAATTTGACCCTCGTGTTAGAAACGGACCTATAACTTTAAAACTAATGCAG
>JBCEWB010099359.1:0-12188 GCA_039654565.1 Peronia peronii
ACATTTTGATATCCCTTTATAACTCATAAACCCATTGCCCGTTCAGGGCTACATTTTACCTATTTACATCTTGACCAAAATTTTACTGTATGAATGTACCCACCATGTTTGGCACAATATAGCCGTTATTGTGCTGATGTGCCGTTAAACCCCAACACAAACAAACAAAACAAACAGTCATGGCAAACCAGATTATACATTCTTAAGAATGACTGCTGTTTTAACTGTTATCTATAAAATTATATGTACTATGACAGCATTGTGCCCCCATATGGACAATAAACAGATGTCTTATCGATCTTATGTATATACATTTTTAAAAATGTATATATATCCTAATCAGCAAATTAACTTCAACACTATGATTGCTGTCAGGACAGGGTACCAAATGATAATGATGATGATTTGTGTGACTTACAGGTGGAGCTGCACTGGATCTGAATGCTGTGACCCCAAAACCTGCTCGCTGGATATTAGACATGACCTGGCTGAACTTAGTTCAGCTGAGTACCCTGCCTGCTTTCACCAACATCCTCAATCAGGTGCACTTTGTATCTTGACTTTATAAGAGTCAAAAGATACCACTGGACTCAAGCCAAGTGAAGTGAAACTCAAAACTAACAGCTCAGGCTCGAATATGATTTAAGAGCAGCTCTCTTATCAATACAAAAAATTATTCTAGCTTTTATAACTTGTTTGTGCAAAGTGATTAGACTCTGTGCTGAAAAATTGACACATTCAGGGTTAATCATACCTAAGCCCTGATTCAAACAATATATAATCATAAATCCATTGATGTGCACTGAGACATATCATTCATACAATACTACGCACTATGTAACTGTAATAAAACAGATGTACAGATATGCAAAAGTAGCTGAAATGATCAAACTACGATGAATGCAGGGTATCTATAGTATGTTTGATGCCTGATTTGAACATAAAATTATTCAATCATGGAAAGCACTAAGGTTAAGATTGTGGCATATGTACATCATCAGAAAGAGTAAAAACATGTTTCCGTTGGTTACACATTTATTTTTGAATTCTAATAAGTTGCCAAGTTACCAATGAACAAAAAATAGGACTATGTATCATCCTTTTCCGGCTTAATCTATATTGACTGACTCCATAATGCTAATAAAGGATGAATTTAATGCTATGGTAGAGTAATAAATAAATGACTCTACTGCAGCATCATTCAACTAATATTCCACTATGATCTAAAAGTTATTAAAATGCCAAGTTTCTGCCTTGAATTTTTAAGGTGTTTAGAAGTCCATCATGATTATTCTCCCAATGACTGATATCCACCTCAGGTCATCAACAATGACAGAGGCTGGAAGAACTGGTTTGACAAGCCAGCACCAGAGGAGGAAACCATCCCAGACAGTTACAGCAACACTCTAGAACCTTTCCTCAAACTTCTGCTCATCAGGTGAGGCTTCCGTTTCTCTGGCATTCCAGACATTCAAATTACTTGTGAAAAAAACCCCACATTTTTAGCATGTTAAAAGCTGCTTTGGTAGTTGAAAACAAAAAGTAAACAAAATGTACAAAATGTGGCTAACATTTGCAGCTTGGATTCTCATCATCAATGTCATTGTCAACATGTTAACATTCAGTCCATCATAGTTCTCTGCAAGTGATCTCCAAGCTTTCGTTTCAATTTTGTATCAATTTGCTCATGCATTTTTTAACCCAACATCAACCATGTCTCCAAGCATTCCTTGTCTTGCCTCTGGGATATTGCTCCTTATTTAGTAGGCTTCTTTTGACAATCCTGGAATGCATTTTTCAGTAAAGTGGTCTCCCTAGGTTTTGTTGTGGTACTTCACCAGGCCTTTCCTCTAAAGTTCTAGCCTGAATTCTGCTGACAGTTGAATAGACACCAAGTATGGAACTGGCCTGTCTAGTTCAGTATGGCCATGACCAGGCTGTTTGCTATGAAAACAAAACTTAACTGGTTTTGCTGTTCTGAGAAAATGTTATTTTCTATTCTCTCTGATTTTGATTTATCTTCCCATTAGGACTATGTAGTCTGAATGTACTGTTTTGCTTCTGAGAGACACATAAGTTTGATGTACACTAATACATACACATAACTTGCACTATGATGAACACATTATAAATATTGCAATGCTGATATGCCTTTTTTGAAAGCTCATTCATATACTGTAATGGAGTCATTGAAGCACTGTTGTTTATGTTTGTTTGTTTGTTTGTTTGTCTGTTTTATGTGCATTTGTCATTGAAATAGTTTGACTTTGTAATGTCAAGGATAAGATAAAATGAGGAAAGAAATATTGAGAACTATTGAGGAATTCTGACAGAGTTAGCAGGTATATATGATTTTTCTGTCCTCTTATGATGATTGTCAGTTATGTTTACAAGCTTCCTTATGGGTATGGTTGTATTATATGTAGATCATTATGTATGTGAGATTATGTTTGTATGCCATATTATGATTCCACATGTATTCCACTCTTCTCGTTTGTACTGACACATTTTCTGTATTGTGTGGCTGTAAAACACTTTGGTTCTATAAAACACTTCAAGACATGTGGGGATGAAGTGCTGTAAAAGGAGCTCTTTATTAATGTTATTCATCATCTAAGACCCAGAGCACTTTATGACAGTTTGACTCTAAAGAGTATTGAATGTCAGTGACAGTACCGTGAGATGTTAATGTTGATGGAATATTTGTTACAGTAAAGGTTTGTACTTTGTGGTCATATCTTGGTATAAATTACATGTACTCCAAATTTATTGACACAGAGTCTTATTGAGCTTATCTTTTTTGTGTATTACATTCATTACAGTAGGATGTAGAGGCTTTAAGATCAGAAGATATAATATATGCAAGTATATATAATATTTCCCTGGCAGATCATGGTGTCCAGATCGCACATCTGTACAAGCCCGTGAATACATTGCTTACTCACTTGGAGGTAAATACACAGAGGCTGTCATCCTAGACTTTGAGGTCATGCTGGAAGAATCCAGTCCTCGAATTCCTCTCATCGCCCTCCTCTCTATGGGATCTGATCCCACCAACTCAATAGAAAATCTGTCGAAAAGACTTGAAATTCGTAAGTAATAATAATGATAACCTTTCAAGTCATCTTCTGTTTTCCCTTTATGTTATTCCAGGCAAAACATACACACAGACAAAAAGGAAGATTATAAAATAATAAACATCCTTACATTGATCCATAATAATTAAATAATTTTCCCTTGTCTGATGTTAACTTATACATGATTTTATTCATGTTGAGTAATCATAATTAACTGGATTTTCAAGTATTGACACATGATTGTCATCTGGTACCAAATGGTCAAAACAGCAGTGATATGTCAGTTGAGATTTAGACTCGGAACTTAGCTTTTGTTTTCTTTTTTCATAATTTGAATAACAAACACAAGTTTTTCATATTGTAATGGTTCACAAGTTTTCCTTTGCACATTCTGATTACATCAACCAACTTTGGTTAGTAAATGTGTGTTGGCATGATTTCATAATTGAAGAAAATGACTGATCGCTACACACAATAAGATCACAAACCATAATATAGTATACCTATTCATCAGCCTATTACGCCATCTCCATGGGCCAAGGTCAAGAAGTTCACTCCAGGAAACTGATAGCAAATTATATGGAAAATGTAAGTGCCATGTTTCGAAAGAATATCAACTATGTCTGTTTGTCAGTTGTTTTATATATATGTTAATTGTTTTATATATATGTTAACTACATTGTCCCCAAGGCAAATAAAGAGAAAAAGGGAGTAGTATCTTTTAATTTCATATCTTTTATTAAACTGTCCATGCATTCATCAATCCATTTATCACATAATTCACATAGCTTAATCATTATTCATTTATTACGGTTTCTTCCATTTTTTCATCCATTTTACGATTGTCTCTATTATTCCAGTGAAACTTAGCTTCCATCATTTCATATTACAAATCAATGAAAATATTCAGGCAAGCTAAAGATCCAATAGTTCCATACATTTGAAAACTCTCAATACTTTTTGGCCTGAGGCAAAGATACAAATAAAATACAAGGATAATGTGTCTTTGTGATACCAACAAATTTTTATAAATAAATATTCTGTAAAAACTCTATTGGCTACTTGCATTTTGCAAGAACTGCCTTTTTGCATTTCTTTTCTTTTTCTTTTTTTTTTTTTAAGATCCTTGTAAAAGCTGTAGGTGGACATATTACTTTTATTGTTCTGGAAGTAAAAGGATAAAATGAATGTTCACTACAACAACAATGAACAGTGAACTAGTGAAATTATCTACACTTTGTCTCTGTATATATTCATCCTTTTCCCCAGGGTGGCTGGGCACTGCTACAGAACTGTCACCTTTGTCTGGCATACCTGGATGAAGTGCTGAACACACTGCTGGACAATGAGAACATCAATCCTCAGTTCAGATTGTGGATCACCACAGAAGTCCATAATTCTTTCTCCATTGGTTTATTACAGGCAAGTAAAGCAGTTCTGTTATGAACTGGACTTTTCTTTGCAGTAAGAGAAGAGGACCAGAGCACCTCAGTATCATGTGGGTGCCCTAGTTTGTAACACTGACAATCATTTTAATCCACCTTCCTGCATTCTTTTGTTTCTGTAATCAGCAGTTAATGCTATCCTATCTGTTTTTAGTTGACAACAGATCTGTCATGTGTCTAAAGTTTGTGTGACAAGAGTGCTTTTTTTTAGAAACCTTTTTTTCTAATAGAGTTCACTAGATGAATTACTTTGCTCATGAAATCTTGATTACCATCTCTTGCAAAGTTGATGCTGTTACTGAGAATGCTCCCATCGCATACTTATACATTGTAATAATTTGCAAGATATTTGAAAATCATACAGACTGAAAATGGGGCTGTTATACCTAAATTGTTACATTTGAAAGTGTTAGAAAATTATAGACCTATTACTATGTCACGTTGTTTACAGATCAAAACCATTCCTTCTCAAGGACATGAGAGAAATAATGTAAATTACAATTTGTAGCTTATATTCTTCAACATACATGTTGATATATCATTGATGCCATGTTGGTGCAGTCGAGCCATCATTGTGTTGATGTATCATAGAATAAAAACTCAGTCAGCCAGACAGCCAACCAAACTTCTGTCATTCCAGGTTTCCATCAAATTCACCAATGATCCACCTCAAGGGATCAAGGCTGGGCTGAAAAGGACGTATTCCTCACTATCTCAAGAATTCATTGATATCTTCAACTTGTCCCAGTGGCGACCACTACTTTATACAGTCTCATTTCTACACACTGTGGTCCAAGTAAGAACTAGATGATTAGAGAGCACAGCTCAAAACATGCTACCAGTGACATACATAATGTCACATAAATGACATGTGATTGTTGAAGATCACCATCCTCAATCACTTTGTAATTTTGACCTTTTACTATTTAGTCGTGCACATCTCCATGTCTTGAACATGTATTTACCTTCGTCTTACCCATATTTCAACTTGCACTGATAGGAATGCCTGTAAAGCTGAGGCCAACAGTCTCCTCCAAGCCTCTCTTGTCCTCTACTGCCCTCTGGGACTCAGTTGATCTCATTCCTGTTCAGTCTCAGGTATTATCTTCCCACCTCTTCAAATGTCTCCATCATCTATGTCTCTCTCTTACTATCTTTAGCAAGGTGATTTTTGCAAAATCTGACGAACAAAACACAACGAAACACATGATCATAGCATATTTGTCTGGTAACAGGAAAGGCGAAAATTTGGTCCTCTTGGATGGAACATTCCTTACGAGTTCAACACATCAGACTGGGGAGCCAGTGTTCAGTTTATACAGAACCATTTGGATGATATGGATATTAAAAGGGTAAATATACATGTTTGTGTCATGCAGTTTTCCTCTAGAAAGAAGCAAGTCTATTTTAAATCTTTGTTCAAAGGTCTTAACGTACTTAGGTTTTATATCCAAGTTTCCCCTTCTTGTTAGGTATTACAAACTTTTTTCTTCCCACTATACCATTCTGAAAAATGTCTCCTGTGATCCTCTTATTTCACCCATTAATATCTTTTCACAGCCTTCATCCTCTAAAGTTTTTTAACACTTTTTTCTTTCCAAGAATTTTCACAGTTTCTTAGAAAGACAGTCAGTCTTGCTTTGACATTTTCTCTTCTCTTTGGTTACAGGCATTGTCCACATTTCGTTACTAAAAATGTAAATATTATGAGATATAAAAGAACCGGTCATTGACTGGCTAGGGTATGAAGGCGGACTTTTGATTTGATTTCAGGGTATATCATGGCCAACTGTCCGCTACATGATTGGTGAGGTCCAGTATGGTGGAAGAGTCACAGATGATTATGACAAGCGTCTCCTCAACACTTTCACAAGGGTAAACAAATGCGAAAAACTTGCATGTAATTTTTTATCTTGATTTTATCTCTTCAGAAGACAGAATTAAACATGATGATCATAATTGAATGAATATATGAATGGGCATAATTAACCTTGCTCAGTGCATTATAGTGCTTTTTTATCAATAGAAACCCAACATCAATCTGTCAATCAGAGGGTAATGTGAAATATGTATCATACCTCAAGATATCATCATAAAGATGTGCCCATAGTTGTATATCAGTCTAAATTTCCTGTCACTGTCTTCACTCTGGGTGATCATGATTGAGTAGTCTTTTCAGAACCTGTTAACAATATGCCTATTGAGAATCTTCATGTCTAAACTGTGAGTGATGCAGTATAAGCATAATTATATCAATATGTTATTACAAGGGAATTCAAAAGTTGTTTGTTAAAAATTGCTTAATATTCTGAAGCTTACTATATGTGCTTTTTGTTCAAAATCCACATAAGAATCTGGGAATAAAAAATTATTTTGTTCATTTAGCAAAGAAGACCCAAGCGATACACTTCCTTTAAACGCTTCTGTTTCATCAAAAGATAAGTGAGTATATCAACAAGTAATGAGTGGGACAATTAATTATTCACAATTGTGACTTCACATTTGTCAAACAGATAGTCCAAATCAAGACATTCTGACTAGGATGATGAATTTTACATCAGAAAAATGATGTTTTATTCGGAGATCGACACTTTCTATTCATTCTTCCTGACAGGTATGGTTCGGAGACTTCATGTTTGTAGACACCTTCCAGTTCTACAAGAATTACAAAATTGCCAGGAGTCGAATCTTGAATGAAATAATGGAATTTATTGAAGCTCTACCACCTGTAGACTCACCTGAGGCCTTGGGCCTGCATCCTAATGCTGACATTACGTAAGACACAGTAACTGAGATATATTGTGCCTACTTTGCAATAATGGCATGAGTCATTGTCATCTCTTTTGAGATATTCAGAAATACTGTTTGTGACGCAAGTCAAATGATGAGTTATGCCATTCAAATTCTGTTGAATTAATGCACAATTCTTTTGGCCTATATCCACTTATCTGATAGCGCTCTGGTGTGTGTTTGCTATGAGACATCAGTTAATCAATTTGGCCTAAGTCTGACTGACTTATGACACACTGGGATATCTTTCTGGCAACATTGAGTTGTAGTCTTAAATATCTTTGCTGCATTAAGGTCAATTGTGATAGCATGTAATGATAATTTTGCCACTTACCTTTTATTATGTTCTATTTCACATCTTCAAACAATGTCATTTTAAAAAATTTGAAGTAAATTGAGAATTAAAAAAAAAAGACACAGATGAAAATCAGGGACAAGGATTGATCATTATGTAGAGGAATTTTTCAAACAATTGTTGGGCATTTAAAATGGTAAACCTGTAATTTTTAAAAATTTCTCTATTTTGTACAATTAATTAATTTTTAGGAAATCTTGAATTTCTACAATTTGGTTGTTTGATTGGCTTTCTTATCCAGCGACTAAGTTAGTTATAGTAATTTTTTTTTTTTATCAGCTATCAGACCAATGCAGCCAAGCAAGTGTTGGATACCATGATCAGCATTCAGCCCAAAGATGCAGGAGGTGGAGGAGGGGAGACCAGAGAAGCCGTGGTCTACAGACTGGCAGAGGAAATGCTGGGCAAATTACCTGTTGATTACATTCCGTGGGATGTGAGTCTTATAGTCTTCTGTAGCACCCAATCTTAGTGCTTTTCATCTGATGTATAGCTATCTTGGACAAAGATAAAAGTCTAAGTTGTCAATGTACAGAATTAGTGTCAAAAACATGTTACATCACAGATGTGAAATGTTAACCCCATGGTCAAAAGGCTTTTCTGCTAAAATACATTCTCATCATGCTTTACATTTAAATTACTGTCCAGATAACTTTCCAAATAATAACAAAATACTTATCTCATCTTATTGTTAAGGCCTAACTGACATTTCTTGAAGTAAGTTAACGTCATTGTCAAACTAATGGTGGACCAGTAGTTTCTTCTGATATTTGTAGGATTTGTACAAACATTTTCTTTTTTCACTCCTGAATGTTGTCCATCAGTCATCTTTTCTTCTATTTATCTTTCTTTTATTAATGTGCATAAGCCTTTATCTTTATAACAGCAGTTAGATCTAGTTTTTAATTTGGCAGTATGGTATCTTGTATAGGTTAAAGCCCAGCTGAAGAAGATGGGTGTCCTCCAACCATTGAACATTTTTCTGCGACAAGAGATTGACCGTATGCAACGGGTGATCACTATTGTCAGGACAACTCTGTCAGATCTGAAACTGGCCATTGACGGCACCATCATTATGAGTGAGGTACTGCACCTGCTGGCTGTTTTTTAGTTTGGCATCTATTTAGCCTGCCACACATGCACACAAACCTGCTACACTGAACATTTGGCTGACAGTGACAAGGGATGGGACTGTTCATTTTAGTGTTTTTTCCTCCAAACAGTTCTGCCATTGGTATCAAAGTTCAGCTTGTGGTATTCCTTTCCAGTATGTCAACTGATGAAGTGATTTCCAGTTTACTAATTTTAACTAAAATTCTAAAGTGTGAGAATTATACGGTAGTATTTGATATCAAACTGCACTAAAAAATGAGGGAAGTCAGTACAGTCGACTACACCTGAGTTGAACCCTCATGAGTCGACTTTCAAACGAGTCAATCTTTTTTCTTGGAACGGATCCCGGTGCTTCTTTACTTTACTAAAAATCATACTGATGAATCGACATCGACTCATCCGTATTCACTAATGAGTCTATCTTTTTCTCCTGTCCCCGTCCTTATAAGAACAAAGGAAAAAGCAATGCCTGAGTCGATGTAACTAATCTCAGCTTGCGTGGCACTTCATCTCAACACATTTATGCTTCTCCCATCAAGTGACAGCACGACTATAGATTAACTTGAACTGTCAAACTGATTCACTAAACAGGACTAAACCCTCCCTCTGACAATGTGATCAGAGGCCAACCAGCCATTGTCTCCTCCTCCTTTTCACACCTCATCAACGATCTTGGTACTCACATTGCACACTCCCCTCCCTCCTGCCGAAGTGTTATGCAAATTCGCATAAGTGGGGTAGGAAACGTAGTGTCTGCACGTCTATGATATGAACCACGGTTCACATGTGGACGTTACCCCGAGAAAACCCCGGGGAGTCGAACTTGCTCGCCGGATTAGAGGATGGCAAGCAGTTGTCAAAAAAATCCTATCCCCCTACCCGTTGTCTTATTTTTACTCGCAATTTGGCCGATTAGACCTAAACCCTTTCACTAAACGAGAACAGTGAGGGACTGCACCCTCCCCGCCCCGCCCGCAGATAGATTCATGGCATGTAATGTTTATCATCTTGAAAAAGGCCTAGTATAGAGGTAATATGTGTAGGATAACATGAAGTGGTGGGAGGAGTGTTGGCAGGAGACGAAGCTGCCTGCGGTGATCATGTTGAGTTAAAAATTAATGCTCAGGGTTGGGAGCGGTAGACATCGTCAGTTTACATAACAGTGAAACTTAAATGGCCGATGGCAATTGGTGTCGATATTAATAGATGTGTTACATTAAATTCAACCAAAAGCTTGGCCGATCTCACTGAGAAGGAATGGAAGAGATCAAATTTGATGCTTGGTGAAAGTGCGTAAGGGAAACTAACCATTATAATGCCCGACAATATGTCATTCCAAACAAAGAATGCCTATTTGTAGTTTTGTAGCCTTTAGTGACATACGGATGAGTTGAACTATGTATGAGTCAATCCTATTTTTTCTCCTGACCAGCATCGACTCATCCGTATTCCACTGTATATGAAATCAGTTTTGTGAAACATTGATTGTCATATCCCACATTTTTTGTCTTAATCCATTTCTGGCTAATGGTCGAACTGTGCAAAATCATGCTGTCTGAAATTGAAATTGGCTGTTGATGTGGTGATTTTGGCCACACATTCCAGTTTACTATTGGTTTCCTTACTATCATTTTGATCATAAATGTGGACCGAAAGTGTGAGGCAGGCCTTCTCCTTATTAATAGGTGTAAATAGTGTTATGAAAAGCCAAGTAGATTGAAACTCTTTGGTTTTGAAGACTAATATTTTATACTAGAATGCAATGTAAGATGATTCAACCATGAAAACTTTTTTGACATATGACTCCTTTACAACAAATATTACAAAGACATACTAGTTGAATAGATCAGCTTATTGCCACTCTGTGATGAGAACGTGCAACAGGTCTAGTAAGTTTCTGTCTGGATAAATTTGCTGCCTAATTCTTACTCAGTTTTCTAGGAGGGCACCAGTCTACATAAACAAGTCAGGTAGTTAGGGCAGTTGTGCCAGTGTACTGAAAAATTCTGATTTCCATCAGAGGTGCCATACATTTATCTGTCCATTGATGCGTTAATGAATCTTGGTCATTCTGTCAATCAGTCAGTCATTTAATAGCTGCACATATGGTTGCTTGTTACACTCTTTGAATGTCATGGACACCGTGGTTGGCACACTGTAGCCATAAACATGCTGATGCACTATTTAATAAGCTGAATATCAATTCAGTATACCGTGTTTTTGCATTAGCCTGAAAGTGGAAATCCATCCACTCCCTTCCCCAGAACTTGCGTGATGCTTTAGATAACATGTTTGATGCTCGAGTTCCAAATCGCTGGGTCCGATTCTCTTGGCAAAGCTCCACCATTGGATTCTGGTTCACGGAACTCTTGGAGAGGAATAATCAGTTCTCTTCTTGGATCTTTGGTGGTCGACCTAACTTGTTTTGGATGACGGGATTTTTCAATCCTCAAGGTAAATGAGCTTGTGATGTTTATGCTGAAGGTAGTGCAAATTAGCTTACTTTTCTTTTGTTTATTTAAGTGGATAGTTTTGATCTCATCATGATTAAGAACGTTGTGAACATGTGGTGAACCACACAGTGGTTGATTGACAGTTTTTGATTGCCTCTTTTAGTTTTACAGTCTTTGATAAACTTTTTTTTATACCTAGATGTATGTTTTCAACTTTTGAATTTCACTACAACTCTGTTTGACACAATGCTGATATGCTATTAAATTGAAACGCCACATGTATAATACAATTTGAGGGATGCTGTCATGTTCTTGTTGCTGCAGGTGTGCTCTTTTTTCCCCCATAACTGATTGAGGAGGGACAAAATTGTAGAATATAGTTTCATCTTGATTTTGTGGATATCATACAGCTTAAGCTGTTTAGGTTCTGAACAATCTACTTTCACTCCTTCAAGATTGCTTTTGTTTGTCCTATGCAAATCAGTCTGGAAATTCACATAGATAGTACAGTATAACTGTAACCATTATGATTTGCTAAACATGGACACCACATACTCAAACTCAGCAACCCACCACTTTCAGATCTTACACATACATGCCATGTGACTCAATCTCAAATTGTTATACTTTTATATAATACTTTTTGCGATTTGCAAAAACATGATGAACTCTTTGGTCCTGCAATGCCTCATCAATTTGAGAAATGCTTAATTTGTATTGGCATTTTTTCACATTGTAAAAAAAAAGGTCAAGAAACAGTTGCTGGTAAAGATCACATGTGATGGTAGACCATATTTCAATGGTTATTTAGTCATTTGAGAAACTGAGAATAAAGTTTGATAAAATAACTTTAACAATCTTCTGGCACTTGAGAGCTAATTAACCGCTTCACTGCTAGCCAATTTTTGCATTGTTTGCAGCCCTGTGCTAAGCACCAACGATACTCATCAGTGTC
>JBCEWB010099370.1:0-12188 GCA_039654565.1 Peronia peronii
TGGCCTGTACGACGCTGGGTCGTGCACAGCTAGTATTTATAAGTCACCGACAAGTCAGATCTATAACTCTTTGCCCATATCAATGGAGATCCACTACAGTTTGCTCACAGAAAACAGTTAGTAGCGATGCAACCGCCGAATGTATATGTTATTTGTGTTAGTTCTATGTACTTTTCCATGAACTTACATCTGTGACGACCCTAAGCCATTTGTCACCCCAGGATTATTTAATGTAATTTCCAAATTTGTTTCTTTGTGATTAAAACAACAATAACACAACAACAAACGAAAGCGTTGGCTCAGGTAAACATTTAGGTTGTTTACTGCAACAATCTAACACACTGTCATTATTATTTTAAGCTCAACCAAAATGTGGCACTGCACGGAATCATGGTGAGTTGAAAAGCAGAACGCACGTCATTATTCATTGGCAGATCAACACTGTACGGCAAGAGATAGCAAAATCGGGGTTTTGCCATTTTGAGACACTTTGACCTCTTCTGATGTGAAAAAAAACGCCCACTGGGACCAAACACATCTACAGTACTTTATGCCCCATGGCACCACCAGGAGATTGTGTAGAAAGAATATGAAAATTCAATTGCAAGTTTCTCAAAATCTGTTTTTTCTCTTTTTGTTTCACTAAGGCTTTTTTTTTTCTGACAATCAACTTCAAATTTTAAATATAAGCTTACATTCTTCATAGGATGTGTTCCAATAACATGCATCCCTTTTTCTAAATTTTATTCATGTTTGCGCATCGAAATTGGATTTTTGGGCGAAATTTGAGAAATACAGTATACAGATCAGTCAACACACATTTTTCAAAAATTTATGACAAATATTGTATGGCACACAACCTAAAAAACAAAACAAAACACAAACAAACAAACAAGCAAACAAAATAAACAAACAAAAATGTATATTATTCTCTATATAGAGCTATTTTATTACTGTGCCAAATTCCAAACGATTACATGTATATTGAATATTCCAGCTGAATCCAAATTTGAAGATTAAAAGTCATTAGTTCAACCACTCAAAAAATCACTCTCAGGACCCGCCCCTCAAAGCTGCCAGCTAATTGATATCTCTAGTTAAATATAGATTTCCATGCATTAACGTCATCCCCATAGCAGAATTCTGAAGTTACATTGCGCGCTTGTCAAGTCTCACTTTAAACTGAAGTCGTCAAATGAGAAGAGAAGTTAGCAGACAGCGTTTTTGTGTCTGCCTTGCAGAATAGCCCCAAATATGTTGGTATCGATAGACTTCATCTCATTATTTCTGATTTGGACCCATAAATTTATTAAAATATTGCATCGTTAAATTTATTTCTTTTTTTTATTCCTGGATCGAATTGGGGCCTATCGGTTCAAATTCGATCAATAGTTCGGGCCAATTCGACCACCTCTCGGGGTAACTTCGACCAAGTTGGGACAAATTCGTCCTATTCTGTGACTTAGATCTAGATCCAGCATAGGCCTACTCTTTATTTCTGGGGCTGGATTTGGATCTAGGCTGCAAATCTCGGACTTTCATGTTGTAAACGATTAACGTCAGCCTCTGAGTTATCCTTGATTCCCTCCCTCCTCCACCCTTTTCCCTTCCTATCAAGTCACCAATCTTTTTGATTACAAGCTTCCAACATGATACAATGTATTGTGATCACATTGTTTTGATTTACGCTTAATCACTGGCCTAATAAGATTCATGAATGAATTACATGTACATTGTATTAATCACTATTGCTCTAACAATAAACATAAAATGTGTATGTATTGGTGTGTGTACATGTGTGTGCATGCGTGTGCGTATGTTTACGTGTATGCTACTCCTTCAACCTCATGCTGGTGACTATGTCGCTTGTGTTTAGTATACCCTGGCGAATCTTTTATAAATTTGCAGAAGTGGCCATTAATTATTAATTGACCATTATACCATATTACACAGTACTTACCAATAAAGTTTCAATGTGTGGTGTAGTTAAATCTTTTTTGAAATGTCACTACCATTGTCCCCTTGTAGAAGGACAACTTTTGAGAATGTCTCATCCTATGTACATGTAATGTAAATTGACCTGAAGCATTATGAATTGAACTCTAGTGCTGAAGGGGATAGTATGACTGTGCATTTGGTCTAATTTCCAAACACTTAAATACATGTTACACTGAACAAATGGAAGGGACAAGTACAATCAGTGTTTTTTCACTGTTTATTTACATGATTAGAATGAAAAACATTTAGCACCTCTTTCCTTAAAGTTGAGTAAATTAAACATTTAAATACAACAAATTGCCTGCATGAATTCATATGATGCAAAACCACAAAGAGCAAAAGACTCACCACTAAAAATTCTATTCTATGCATTTGAAAGTAGGAAGCTGCCTGCCTCCCACAATCTGAGCATCCATATATTATATATGCAACATGATGAAGTTTTACAAGAACTAAAACAAAAATTGAAGCTAATTTTATTCAGCTGCAATTCCTCCCTTACCAAACTTATATACAACACTGCACACACTCTCAGTCAGACATGTAACACAGTATGAGAGGGGTGATGTATTTGCAGGAAAAAAAAAAAAAACTGCAAGAGCTACCAACCATGAATTTGTGTGGCGTAGTCTAATATCTCTCTTTTCCATATACATTCTGTCATGCATATATCAAGCTGAACACATCAAATAGTATTTCATAAATTGAGATATCTGAGAGAGAATCATAGGACAGGCAATAATTACATGTGTGCCATGTGTTAATTTTGCACAATATGATATATACTCCCTTCTTACCACACATGGCAAATGGTTTGAATAAGTAAATATGAACTATGGCATATATGTATATAATCCTGAGTGATGATGTCTTTGGAGGAACAAAGTGATGAGAACTAACCTTCATGGGCTTGTGTGGAATCTCTACGAGGTGATAAACTTGCCACGTGATAGTAGAAATTGTATTTTTGAACACAGGCAAGAAAAGACTTGTCTTCTAAATTGAACTGCATCTGAAGGTAGTCAATTTATTCTCCTGTCCTGTTTGACATTGTTGTTACTCATAATTTGCATAATGACCCACTTTACAGGAATTATTCATAACACAATGTATTTCACAATGTAAACAAAGGAATGGGGTGCCTCTAGCAAACATGATAACTCATAATGTTAAAAAAAATTGAGTACTGATCACCACCATAATATGATCACATGTAGATTCTAAACAGGTCCATTCACATGATATGATGCATTCTCTATTTTTCCAGACATGCTCTATATCATATAATTAACAAGCTGAACACTTTCAAACAGCCCCATCAACACACTGGCGTTCCTATCATCAGTACTAACATTTCTGGAAAGAACAGTAGGACAAGAGCTAAGCCAGTACAAAGTTTATAAGATATGATATACTCTCTCCTAACAAGCACAACTATTGTTTGAACCTCTCCAGAAACTCTGACATTACAGACAAATGACAACCATAGAATTGGCCTCTGAGCTGAGGTTTAGGAAATAATTATACTATAAAAGGCATCCTGATTTTCCATAATTTGATAGTTAACTTGTACATGTATTAATTTACATTGAGCGGGCCAAGTTTTTGCCAGAAATCAATTCATATCTTGACAAGGAAAGTAAATATAAAAATGTTATTTGCCTTCTATTTCTTTTTATCATTCAAATGGACCTACTGCTCTTCACTTTGTGTGTGGGACTGAATTACATAAAACTTTCAGTGCTTACATTATTGTTACTATGAGTGAGCTTACAATGCCTTTCTCTGCTTGAGACTGTAAAGTCCATCTTCTAATCTGTATTAAAGAAAACTATTGTGAAAATACAAATCTGAAATAATTTTGAAAATCCATCTGTCTCTTTTATTAATAAACACATTACACCTGTTTTACCCCTCTTTCTTACACCATGGGTCCTTCCCTCTCTTTCTTTCTCTCGCTCACTCACTATGCATGGCCTTTCTTACTCTCTCTCAGAAATATAAATGTGGCTCTGTTTTTCTCTTTGTATCTTCTCTTTTTGCACTCTTAAAAACACAATGTAATTCCTCCATTCTTTCCATATCTCTCATAAACCCTAACGGATTTCTTTTTTTCCTTCTTTCTCTCTCTCTCTCTCTCAAAAAGTTACATTTACTATTGTATTCCTCTCTTTTCCACACAATCACAAATATCTTGAAATTCCCGAAATCCACGCTGGCTGCAGGGCTGAGAATCAAATGGATGGGTTTTTCTTTTGCCCATAAGCAGGCATCACACAATCACGTACAGAAATTCACATTCCTGAAACAATAGAAATGAAACATGAAGAATATCAAGTCTGTCACAATCTTTTTTGTTTTCATCATTTCTTTGTTGTTCCCCATTTATTAAGTTTTCTAAGCAACAGGACAAGTGTTTTTTTTTTTCATTATGTTTATTGTGCATTCAGAACTATTTATAAACAAGCAAACAATGCTGGCTAACATTTCCTATGACTTTAGAAGATAAGACTTCATGGATGAGCCCCTTTGAAAGAAAAAGATCATCTAAACACAACAGCACGCTACAGCCAACCTTTAAGGGAATATTCCTGTACTCTGCAGTGTTTATATCTGAAATTTTTACAACCAATTATAGCAGCCGGTAGCTTGAGTTAGACTCTGCAAGTCAATACAGTCGAGTCCACTTAATTCGAATTTGCTGGGACCACCCTAATGGGTTGGATTAAAGACAGGTCGTCTTGCAGTTATAACAAGGGAGGTAATTCTCGAATGACTAATGAGGCATTATTTAATTATTTTATTACAGAATTATTTCCTTTTATAAAGAATTTGGCTCTAGCTTCCGAACTTCGCATTTATCTTAAATTCAAGGCCACAGATTCAATCCGATTGTTAGCCCTATTGAGGGCTGCCTTGAACGTGCAAGTAAAATAAAGAAAAGTAAAGGCAGAATGGCTTAGTTCTGCAAAAAACTGTATCATGTAGTTTTAGCCCTGAAGAGAACTATTGATGAATAGGCCTACGTTTTAGCCCTGTAAAGGAGTATTAATTAAGATCTAGAGAGTTTTAACTCTGAAAAGGGTTATTAATAAAGCTTAAACTTTGAAAACGCTTGGAGGAAGCCATCACATAATCTGTGAGGGTATCTATATAAGCAAGTCAACTGCAAGCAAAAAAAAAAAATGAGAAAAAAGCACAATGTAGAATCTGTCCTATCCAATCACGGTGCTACTAGGACCAAGACAGTGATCATAACACAGGTGCAACGCCCTATTATTATAGTGTTGCCGACACACTTACAGTATCATACAGTTTGTCTGTGACATGTACATGTGTAGAACATGTACATCTGTGCATAACTGTACTGTAGGCTCTGCTGGGATCCTTGATTATTGATTGCTTGCTTGGCAACACTGGCCCCCATATGCTGTCCATACCCCCCTCCCCTTGCTGAACACATAAGACCTACTCAAGTCATGCGCGGCGTGGCATACACTCAATACATATAAATTCATTGTCTAATCTCTCACACCCCATCCCAGCTGCTGTCTCCTGTTTTCCACATTCAGAGAAAACCACATGGAGAGAACAAATGCCGATTTTTACTTTTGTGGCGGCGCTGATCAGTTTGATTTAAAGCAAACTCACAGTGATGGCTTCGAGTTACGTGAGAGGCATTTGATAGGTGCAAATAGGAAAAAAAATCTATTGTTTCATTGTTATTCGAATTATCAGAAATTTGGACAATCAGAGTTCGATTTGAATGGACTTGACTGTACATTAACAACAAAATGGAATTACTATCATTACTAAATAAACCTCAGAAATAATGACTACAAAACAGAAAGAAAAGTGGGTTTACTGGTCTAGCTTTGTGACAGACCATTGATTAATAATATTATACCAAGGACACAATTGGCTAGTGCTATATTACACTGATGTAGCTAAGAGATCAGATACAAATAAACAACTATGGTTCCATATTCCTCGTGCTGAACATGACCAGTTATTCACGCAACCAGTATCTTTTTAAATCATTTCTCTAGTTCGACAAATAAACAACATTAACTATAATTGATTTAAAAAAAAAAACACACAAAAAAACTATAATTGATTTCAGAAATTGATAAAGCTAAATAAAACTGACATTTTGATTATTACTTTGGTTCAAAACATCTGATTTTCTGATGTCATTTGACATGAAATATACCCATGCCTTGAATTGTATATGAATCTAAAGAATGATATGTATAAGTGCAAGCAGGTATGTTTATATTTATATCCTATATGTATGTGTACATATAGATGTAGACTTACAGGACAGTGCATCAGCAGGTTTGAAATGCCAAACTTCTGGGTGAGTGAGAAAGAAGGCTTGGTTTCACAGTCTTTGCTGTGCTCATCTGCCCCTGCCTGCAGGTTATCACGCACATTCTTCAGGCTTATACAATCTTGCTGGAAATGACACAAGGAGAATATTTTGGTTCCAAGATTGATACCACATTCTAAAACATATATGAAAGACGTAAACACTACGTAAACACTGTTAAAATTGCTGTGTTGGGAGAAAAGGATAAAAATAGCGTGGCCATTTTTTTTTCAGTATTGCTACTTCTTTTCAGTAGAAGTGAAAGAAATATTTTAACATAATAGCCTGAAATAAGAAAACACACAAGTATATAGCCTGACATTATTAAATTGTATTTAACCCCTGTGGCAAATATGTCCACACGAGCTGTCCACAGGTCTAGCAAAAAAAAATATATCATGATTTGACCAAAGATAAGTTTCCATCTCTTTTTTTGTCATCGCATGGCAACCATATTCTAACCACATGGCAACCATATGACACAACATTATGTAGTCCTCAAAGAATGCAAAACTATTGTAAAGACATAATTAAAAAAACAATAGTTTGAATGTTAAGGCAGAGGAAGTATGTATGCACTCTTTCCTTTGGCTTCAAAATGTCAAGATGCAAAATACGAAATATTTGAAAAAAATATGGCATCCCTACCTCAGTATCTATTCTCAATCCACATCTGCAAACAATAACACCTTTGTTTTCAATCAAACTAGACCTGTAATAAAAGGGGACAGAACCTGACCTCAGTCAACAAGGAAACATTTCTTGATAATAATCACATCTACATAATAATTTCAGATGACATTCTAAAAGAAATTACTTCAGTGTGGATTCCATTTAATGTTTTTGAATTTAAAATTTGTACAGGTCTGAATTTAATATTTAAATATTACTAATATCTTTATGATAAATATGAATAAGGCAATGATGTTTCAATTTGGTTTGTTGTATGTAATGTTTGGAAATGGGCTAGAATGACTTCACCAATAGTGATAACTTTCTGTGAAGATTTTAAATATTGCAAAGATCTAATCTTTCCTGGCATCATTGTGAAAATAACTGAGGAAACACAATATTAATAGAAGCAAATGCAAGGCAACTTGCATACCAAAAAGAAATTGGGACTTTGTAAATTTCTATTTCAGAACTCTTATGGCTTTCAATATTTGCTTTCATGAAACAAGGGTGTTAAGAACAAAAACCAAACTGAGGCTAGTTTGCTAGTTGCAGATAGACTCCATCTTAAAGCCACACAGTTTCAGAATTACTGGGAAACTGATAGGTTTGATAAATTGTAGGCCAAAACTTACTGCAATATTTGGTGTAACTTAGTAATATTAAAAAAAAAACAACCCAGTGTTGATTAATCACAAGTGTAAATTCGCTTACTTTTCACATAATGGACAAATGACTTCCTCTGTCATGAGGGATTCCAGACCTGAGCACAATGCTTCCTCCTCTTCCACAACTTCATCACACAAAGTTTGCAAACTGAGTAATTGCATTTCTACAGATATACAACAACAAAAAAAACCCAAACAATAATTAGCTGTTTTAAAACAAATTCATGTGCTACGATTAGGTACTTCTCTCCAGATTTGGCACATTTAAGTCTTGTTGAACTTGACAAGTTCAGACTAATTCCTGAACCTATAGAGTAAATGATTCTGTAATGCTATGTTCCCTTTGCTGGCTTAAATTATTCTATTCACTTATCATTATTTTCCCATCTTGTTTAAAGATGGCTCTTTTAAGAAAATCTACCAAATTATTTATAAAAAAAAAACAATAAATTACCACAGCATGTGGAATATGAAGATCAGGGCAGGATACAGTTTTAACATATTCACAAAGTGACAATATAAAGTTGTATACATAAAAATTGATGTTTTTATTAACAGGCTAAAAACAGCTTGCAAACATGTCAATATTTAAATCAAAGACAAATAATATTTCAATATCATACTTTGCATGAATTAAATTACAAGAGGTACTACATACATGAAGGAACAACAAGCTTTGCCATAATCTTAGGTATACTTTATTTTATTACAATATGCATCAGCAGCTATTACAAAGGCAATCTTTTTTTATAAAGAAGTACTGAAGGTGAATTCAGGTAGTGCAACAAATTTACCTTCTCTTTTGAGGTCCTCTTGTATTTCTCTTTTTATTTCATCACAGATATCTTCATAGAGCTCACATATGGTTTCAAAAGAATGGCCATGGTTTTCTGCTTCCTAGGGAAAATACAAATATGGCTTTTTAAAATTCAAACAATATTAACCACGAAAGAATAGCACTGTCCAAAATACAGTTGCAAATTGTGTCACTGAAAATGCAGAGTTTAATATAATGAGCTATATGACATCATACATTTCAGACAGAACACAGATAATTATACAGTGTGACAAGGAAGTAAATTTCATTCTCATTACTTTCTTTTTCAATGAGTCATAAAATAAAACAAATACATAACTGAAATTTTGAATTCAATTGTTACCTTTAAGAAAATCTGTAAACTTGTTATCATTCACATAGTTCATTAATCAATTTATTTCAGATGCTGAAGGAATAAATTACACCGAAGCACAACTCTCAGGTATTCAAACAAAACCTCAGTATAATCTATTATGTAAATGATGCCAAGTTGTGTAAACAATATATATTTTATTTGAGCATCATGATCTAAACAGAGTATTTAATGTTTGATTTATACCTCTGCTTGGAGTATTTTCTCATGTTTCATCCGCTCCCACTCTTCCTTCATAATATCATCAATATTAAGAACTTCATCCCAACCATCTGATAGCCCCCCAGAGGCCAGATCCACATCAGACACAGAAGGTCTGTCTATGTTGTTGGTATTATAGTCATTGCAATCCACAAGATGTCTCCTTGCTTGGTGAAGCTGTGCTCTGTTTTCCCTTAATCTTTCAAGGCACCTCTGAGAAAAAAAAGATTTAAGTTAGTTCATACATAATGAAAATTGCTGAAATGAAAATACATGAAAACTGCTTTTTCTGTAATTCTCTTTGTAAACTTTGTTTATTAAAGTATGTTTATTTGACTGTTTGAAATAAATTCAGTGCAGCTTTCTCTCTCTTTTTTTTAAAAATCTGGTGTATCCCAATTATTGTCTCGGATAAACTGAAGAGAAGCAACAGAACAAGTATGCATACTGACTGAAGAGATGTGGGTATAATGTATCGTTATATTGTTTGAATCGATTATGCTTCTTGCTACTAATACTAAATGAAAACATGACAAAATGAAAAGGTCTGATGAATGAAACAAACCATTTCCAAGGATTTAAAAAAAAAATTTATTCCCATCACCAAAACCCAGAGTGAAATATGATTCTGGCCATTTTATTCGTGTCCTTTATTTGTAATTACTTTATTACCTATGAAAACAATAAACCTAACACATAATTTTTCACATTTTTGTTTGATACTCATCATTTCTGCTCAAGTTTGTGCTGAATAAATTGAGCAAAAATTGAATTTTCATTCACTTTATTTCTGCTGCCCTAGGGGACAATGACATACCTTCACAGTTCATACTTTTGAGAAAAACGCTAAAATCCTTTGAGCATTGGCCCATCTATAGATACATACATGTTGCATTTTGCATGCTAGATTTTAGGAAATTTATTTATAAATAATTTTTGGCAGGAAATGGAAAAAGAATGCAGAGACTTTGCCCTGCCATAGCAAATGTAGTTGTGTCTCAATTGTGTTAATACTACAACATAACCTCATCTAGCCTAAGGACGGCAGATTTCCTTCCTTTTCTCATGGTGAAAATTAAAACTAATGTCATTAAACCAACAACTGCTGACGATGACCCTATTCAGCACAGCATACATGTATATAAAAACATCTGGAAGATCTGTTATGATATAATATTCACATAACACCATTTACAATTCCAACTTTAAAATTCAAGAAAAATAAAATATGAATAGGTACAACCCTGCATGCCTCTCCATCTTTCTACCCCCAAAAAACATCCAGGCAGTCTAGCCATTTTGAGTGTCTTTTCATGTCTGTACTTTCTCAGATATGTTAATACTAGTTACCACATTATAAATCCCTAAATAAACTTAAAATTAAGAAAACAATGGGTAGAGTTGATTATTAATATGTGAATTTATGAACACAAGAAAGAAAAGACCTACTGATCTGTATGTCTCTTTCCATGGAGGTGTTCTAGCTTTATACATTTCTTGCCGCTTCAATTTGGTGTTGCATTTGTTGATACTTGACATCTCTCTTTCTCTTTGGTATCCAATCTATTATTTAAAATAAAATATTCCATTATGAAATGACATACAAAATGCAGGAAATATAAAATATAAAACAAACAGAATCTGGTGCCTGTAGGTAAGAAAACAACACATGCTTCATAAGTTAGATCTTGGAAAACAATGATTTCTTATCATGCTGAATATAAGTACTTCAAAACAATTTTTTCTAAGAAGTTACGAAAAATCCACTGTCTTTTTATAAAGTAATTTTTTTATTTCTTACAACACTATTTCATTCCAGTTCATAACATATCACACACTTATTATGAACAGCTGTTGAAGCATATATATGGAGATGAAAGTGGATCCAGAAATTCAACTGCATTATGGCTGAAATGCTCAGTTTAACTGGCAATGAAGTATATAACAAAAATACAGCTCTATATTTCTCCCCTTTGGACTTAAAACGGAAACTTTTTTCTGTAGATTATAGATAGAATATACACTCTAATACCGTTAAAACGAAATATGTGGGAAATGGAAATCATTTCGTTCTATCGCTATTTTCTTGTATCCGAAGAGGCTAAATTGAAACAGGGATGCAAGTTTAATTACTGAATTATCTCCCCTGATTGAAGAAACATGCGACTACATCGATACCTTATGTCTTAAGGCCACTTCATTTTCATTTTTGTTGTTCCTGTTGTTGTAGGTATACATATATATAAAATGTGTGGTTATATAGCTGTTATGTCGTTTGTTTGTGATTTTTCTGCTATTTTTTTTTTTTAATTCTTCAAGATTGTAGACAAAGTTGAGTTTGGAGTGGCATACTTTCTGCAGATATCCGACTTTTTCAGTAAACCTTCAACTTCATAAATCAGTGTCCTTTTGAAACGTGGTGATAAACCTGTTCTCCTACATTTTAACATGTTTAGTTCGATGAATTCATCATTGATTGCCAGCCTTGATCTAAAATAGCTTTATCGTCAACTCAAAGCTCACAATTTTCACTGTGAAACTGAAGGATACCTATCACCTTCTCAAAACTGGCAGAATACCTGCAAGTGGAAGTATGTATAGAGTATGATTGAAAAGACAAAGGCCAAGCTATCCTCTGATACGGTTTACCATGTACGGAGCCTTTCAACCTCCTAGGGGGTGAATCCTCTGATACCGTGATTGTGTGGCAATAAATAACGATAAAATCATAATAGCCTCACACATGCACATAATAGGTGTCACCCTCTCACGGTACGTCATACTCGATTGGGGCCAGGAGCGACGGGTGAGGTATGAAACGGGGGACGGTAGGAGCATTATTTCTACACACTTGCGCCTCAGGCTTATCCTCAGTTTCATACCACTGGGCAATACAGCACATTGCGGGCGCCAGTACTTGACTCGCTCATGGAGATTTCTTTGTCGGGGCTTGTGTCATACTGCTGGGCAGTACAGCACATTGTAGGTACCGGGAGGCCTACTTGACGCGCTCAGGGATGATTTGTTTGTCGGAGGGAACTGGTCCGGTACCTGAGCTTGGTCTTGTTTACGCTTAATATGAAAGAA
>JBCEWB010099392.1:467-12186 GCA_039654565.1 Peronia peronii
TTTTTTTAGCAAAATCCAAACTTCAGGCCCCCCCCCCCCCCCTCCTTAAAGAAACAAATAACAATCTGGAGAATTGCTAAGTTATAAAGTTGACTAAACTGATGGAAGCGGTCAAAGTTTCAAACCAGGTTGATTCTTTTTCAGGGCAATAAAACCTGCAACAAAAGAAAATTACAAAAATTTACAAACAAACATAGGATTTGATAATTATGTTGAAATGACAAAAACTGATACTAGTCACCAACTTTTCAAACTTCTTTGGTTACTTATTAGGGTAACTGTGATAATTATCATTATCATATTGCCTCATCACATAACAGGAGAGGTAGCTTGAAAGTTGATGGTGAAGTTTCTGTGAACATGGAGGCTGACACAAATCCCATTGGTCGGATTGTCAAGGCAGTGTCTGATCTGAGGAAGGAGACACAGTTTACTGTCAATGGAACCAGACAGAACCAGGTCGCACTTAGCCTTGCCAACACAGGTGGGGAATCATCATTCTGGGAGTAACCCTCTCCCACTTATTTGACTCCCTTACATATTCTGTCACTCCACCACATATTTTTCTTTAATCACTCGATCAACCAGACTCTCAAAATATGCTCAAGATGGCTGAGACAAGTGAGGTCATCATTTTGGGAGCTGCCCTCGTTCTGTCTCTCATTTGTTCATTCATACACTTTTCTTTCTAGCAGTTTTTCACCCATTCATACAATCAGTATGTAGAAGATTACAAATCATGCACGATCATGCACAAATCCATTGACAACTCACTCATTCATTCAATCAGCTGAACTTTGTTGAAAATTACAAGACAAACTCAAGATCCCTTCACACAGGAGTTCTCATTTTGGGATGTAGCATTTGCTCTCTCACATACTCATTTACTCACATACCCATTACTCATTCATTCAGTCATACACTCATTCACTTACTCACCTACTCACTCACTCATTCTCACACTCATTCAATCAGTCACTCATTTTCTCTCTTTCCTCCAACACCACAGAGATCAACCCAGCTATAAGCCAGTGTGAGCTTAGACAGCAGGTGGACCCCTGTGCTGATAGTCAGACCTGCATGGAAAACAGTGATGGTGTTTCAGTCTGTGAAAGGTAGGATCACATAAGATAAGCTGACACAAGTAGGTAAACAAAGGAGCCGAGTATCTCCCATGCCTGATAACTCACAATGTTAGATAGAGGAAGCATCCACTACCACTGCATGGGGAACTCAGAACAAATACATTGTTGGATGGACAAATCGTAAAATGAACAGATGACAAACACTTAACTCAGTGACACCTTCATTGCAAGATTTGCAATTGAGACTACTGCTGCCTCTGGCAGTCATTTTTGCAATCTTTGTGATTCTGACTTCATGATTTTTTTTTTCACACAAAAGGATCACAAGATTTGTGATAATAGTATGAGCCACTATATCTTGACTCGTGTTTTGAAAACTGCTGTACAGTTGACAAATACTGGATATATATCCAGTGGCCTAGATTGAATATAACTTCCATGCCATTTTCATGTAGTTTTTAAATATATTTTGTGGTGAACAGCATAGCAATATGAAGGACAAAATTGGCACTGAGGTTTTACTTTTTATGTACATTTTTTGTCAAGTCTAAAAATTTTTTTCAAAAAACGTTTTAGAAGTAATTAAGTTTTTTTCACCTTATTATACATTTCAATATCTCATACAATTTATGTGAAAGAAATCATTCCTCTGTTTTTAATAGTTAAGGCACAAAGATTTTTTTTTTTTAAACTTCCTGAAAAGTGCAGCCACCAAATCATACCTAGGTCAAAAAAGTGCAGAAGCCAGTAAGTTAAATTGATTGACAGATGGTTTAATGCAAAGATGGGTTTATGGATGGAAGGGTTGCACAAATGGATGGATGAGCTTATGGACAAGTGGCTGGATAGATAAATGGATAAGTGGATGGATGTTCAGGCAAACAGATGGATGGATGGATGGATAGACTATGCTCAGGTAGATGTATGTTTAGATAGATTGACCCAAACCCTGGCCCATAACTGTGACGGATGGAGAAGATAAGCATACAACTTGTCAGGAGGTGTCCCAATGTGATTGCAGATGGAAATAAGGGCAAAAGAGATGATAGATTACTGGATAATTGATTGCTCCCTTTTGCATGCATGTTAGTGAATAAGAAACATCATTTAATTATCAGGTAGAACACAGAGAATGCTAATGTAAAAAACAAAACTCTTTTAGTAAGAGCTACAGAGGATGAAGAAATTTCTTTATATAATAATGTATAATAGTTAAGGTGTATATATGTATGTATATGATTTACCCATATTTTTATTTAGTATCTAGTATTATTATATAATACATTTTCTTGTTTCTATTCTCCTCCCCCTCCCTCCCATCCTTCTTTTGCAGTGACGACGATGATGGTAAGGAATCTATTAGGCTGTGCATGTCTTAAGCAATCATTTCCAATTCAAGAAATTTGAAACAGTTTGATAAGTTAGAAAATAATTACAGGATAATTCAGATGTATCATCATGGCTTGTTTCGACATTTTTCTTGTATAATTTTTTGGTCCCATTATTTTCTCTTCTATACTGCTGCTGAATAAAATCTCCTACATCGACCATTTTTGCTGTTGTTCCTCTTTTAATGAAATGCTCAGTAGTTTTGTTTTTTTTTTGAGGGGGGGGGGAGGGGGGGGAGGGTCCCTAGCTTCTTTGTTAAGACAGACAAAGTCACATTTTGATAGACAAAAGTTAATTGTAAGGCTAAACAAAGGCAATTGCCTGTCTTTCACACCTTTCATTTGTCTGCGAGGGCTGATGCTACTTTGTTGCATGGCACACATTCTTTCTAATGAATACAATGTTTCAGCAGACTAGTGTAATTACTAGACCTACTATTACTGATACTAACTTGAACAGGATTTGTAGGCACACAGTGCTGCAGAGTTAACATGTGTGTAGGCTTTGCACAGAGCTATACTCTCTTGCCTAAGTTGTCCATTTCTTTTATATTACTGACTTTCTGTCATATTGATGTCATCATACTGATCTCTAAGATGTTGCTCTAACAGGATTGCACTGTATTACCTAACTGAATAATAAACCGTAATTTTTTTCATTTTAAATGCCAAATATTTGCCAATGTTTCTGTGAAAACATCATTGCTGTTGTAAATTTATAACTTTTTAAACATTTTACCTAAAATTAATTACCTAATTTTTAAAAACATTACCGTTTTCTAAGAGATCCTTCCACCTAAAGATTGAGTGTATGTACTTTTGTTAACTGCAAATAGTAATAAAATGGTGTTGTAATAATGGTACATAATGATGGTGTTTTATCACGATGATTATCCCACAGTTTCATTAGTCATTGGTTTGTTTTTTTTCCTGAGGTTTAGTGTTATGATGTTTGTCACATTCCCGAAATGTGAATGCGGTAATTCAACAGTCATTAATTTCTTTTGTTAATGTAATACTTCAGTGTGTTTATAAACATGTTTACACAAGGATAGTGTTTTATCCATTTTCTCAAAAAAAAAAAAAAAAATGAAAGTGGTTTCAACCCATTTGGAAGAATGTAATAACATGTCTTGTTTTCCCTCTCTTATATTCTCAGATGACAAAGATATGTGGATTGGTATCGGTATTGGCGTTGCAGTAGTAGTAATCATAATCGGAGGTATCGTCATTGCATGCTTTGTCAGGAGGCATCAGCAGAAGATGAAGTACAGAGGTAAAAGTTTTTGAGACACATTTATTTACTTTTTTGTTTTGGAAGGGGGAAGGGGGGAGGACAGGCCTCAACAGGAAAAGAAATGACTAAAGAATGAAACTTGAGTCTGAGCTGTTTATAGACTCACAATTGCTAGAGTCTGGTTGCACAAATTAATGTATCACACAGCTGTTCTGTTCCATTCTTGTTGCCGTACACCCAGCTAACTATCGCCCCAGTGGCGGGAGGTAAAAAATCAGGGTCTAAAGAGACCAGTCTTTCTGATATACTGCTGGTCCCACTTGTGGCTTCAGTTGTCAAAATCTCTGCAGCTTTCTCTAAATTCAGTCTTTTATCAAGTTTGTCTGTAACAAAAGATTTAGCTGTTAAATACAAACTCTGGCACTCTTGGGTATTCTGCATAGACTGATCCATTCATGTTGCCCTTGCGTTAGCTCATTTTAACTTCATATTGTACAACTATACAAATGCTGACCTTATGGCCTAACTGGTATAAAAAAACTATCAAGTTTTTAAAATTCAGACTGCAGCTGTGAAATAAAAATAAAATTTGTAAGAATCTTCCACTCAGATAATTGTTTACAATTTATTTTTTATATATATTATAAAATCACATGTCTGTTATCAGGGCATCGACTCAGAGCTCAATATTGCACTCATCAATAAAGCTTAATTTTGAACTAAATGGGAAAAATTCTGTATTCCTTAAAGTTAAGGGTGTGACTCTCAGATACATATGAATATTGTTAAAATCCATCACTCAAATACTTTTCTTGTTATTTAAAGAAAACCTACTTGTCTGCCACTTGGCCTTGGGCTCGAAGCTCAGCTGCTTTCATACTGTCCTATTGACATTACACTTTAAATTTCATTCGAGTAAATCAGACCGGTAGGCCTACTGTTGTCAACTACATCTTTGTCTCTGTTTGATTTTTGGATAGTTGCTGCACTGGTTTTTATTGCTGAACTGAAAACCCACCTCATGTCATGTGTATGTAATATAAAATAAGGGAGCTGACAAGGGATGGCCTTGTACTCAAAAGTAGCCTGACCTGTGCATGAGCTAGCTCCAAAGCAGGGCCAAGTTGGCCTGTTAACTAAGTGCACCACTAGAGGACTGTTGTGATCACAAAAAATACCCATATCCCATTCATGCAATTTGCAAGTTATTGTCAGGAAAATCTATGGGAGCAGCATTTTTACATGAAGTGACAAACATACATCTATCACTTTTAGTTTATTTGTTACTTTTCCTAGGAAATCAAAATTTGCATACATGTAGAAGTTTTGTTGCATATATTAGTTTTTGTGATCTCCATCACTAATTACAAATTCTAGGTCTAGATTAAAATTATAATTAAGTTTATGTAGTTCATCACTAAAATCATTACTACATCCACCAAATATTTCAGATTGTTTTTTGTAGGCCAGTTCAAACTGAATATGATAATCTCGCTAGCATGAGTGAAAACATATTCGACCAGCATGTTTTCGATAATTAATATACTGTAAAGACTATTTCCGATAGTGACAACCAAAATGAAATATTGTCGGCAGAAAGTAATCGATGTTTCCTGTGGTGATTCTTACAGCTTTTGTGGTAATATACAGGAGAAAGTAATATGACTATAAAAGTTCATCATAAAGACGGTGAGGTGGCTGAAGTGTGAAAGTTACTTGGAATTGAATACTGCATGCTGGGAGAAGGGAAAATTTATTTAGAACCTTCTTTTTTTCAGTTAGCCTTCTTGAATATTGGTAAATATATTTCGGAGGTCCTGTGTGTATGATACATGTTTTTTTGTTGTTTTTTTTAAATTTCAGTTAAAAATCAGAGGAAGGTACATGAAGATGCTTTTGTCCAGACAAAATTTCCAGATTCTAAATTTCTACCACAAAAATTCCTTCTGATCAAATGATCATGCACTTTCAGCCAAGGAAATCCTACTCTTAGGATGATCAGGCTGATGTATATCCTAACTTTTTTTTTTTTTTTTTAAATTTTATCCTGTCGGTGTTTGCAGGATCAGTCATTTCTTGCTCTTATTTCATCTCATCCCATCTTAGATTATCTAATCTTATCCTATCTTACTATTCACAGCCCGATAAGCTGTTAGAGAATGTATACCAGTGACAGCCCTTACAGAGCTGATTTGTCATCCTATGCACAGAAGACAGCATTGTTGGGATGCTTCTGCCATACCTTCAACCTGAAATCAACCTTGTTATTTCTAAAATACTTCTTTGCTGTTATTTTGTTATACTCTATACAGTATACATTTTTTCCTTTCATACCAGATTTTTTTTTATATTTACATTATATTTATGGATGTATGCATATTTTCATAAGATTTATACAACTAAGTTTTACTTTAATAAGAGCTTAATCGAATCACTTTCACCAGCTGTAGATTTGTTCCAGGAATTTGTATCAGAAATGTCAAAAATGGACAGAAAGCAAACAAACAAAACACTCGAGAAATGTAGGGGTATGGAGAATGAAAAACAAAAACAACAACAACAAAAAAGGGAAACAAGAAGTAGATTAAAAAATTTATTCAAATGGAAGTTCATGCTTATGTCAATATTTCATTATTCAGCTTGAGGTGTTCAGTTTTATTCCGTTAGATAAGTGGATGTCTACTTATAGACTATTTATTGCAATTGTATCATTAACTTAATATTCACACAATGCTGTTGATCCAGGAAAAGCAACATTTCATTACAGAAGTAAATTTGGCATAAACACAGACTTCAGAAAATATTTTCATAGTGCATCTATATTAAAAGTCATGGAGTATGGTTAATATAAAATTAGCAGCACTCCATAAGAGAACTGAATCCTTCATGATGACAACTCTCAGATAATGTTTTTTTTTGCACTTTACGGAACAATTTTTTTTATACCTTTATGATTCTGCTCAGCCATATCTGTTTTAATAATGCCATTTTGCTTTCAGGCCACTCAGTACCCAATGATAAACATATCAGTACCCCTATATCCCAATGATAAACTTTTCAATACACCAATGATAAACATTTCAGTATCCCAATGACAAACTTTCAGTATACCAATGATAAACATTTCAGTTTCCTAATGATAAACATTTGAGACGTGACACAATGAAATCAGGCGCTCGTCAAACCCAGGCGACCGGAGAAATCATGTGTTTTTCAACAGTGAACAATTTTTTAATGCATTTTTTGTTTTCTTCACAGAACCCTTCTATATCAATCTAAAAATGCTTTTCAGTGTTAAATTTGCTGAAATGGATTGAGTAAAAGCTCAAAAATTGTAATTTTCCGGCATGGGCTAACAAAGATTAATAAGGATTTACACAAGTGTTCGGCCATTTTCCCACTAAATTCAGTTTCAACAACAGGTAACCTCATCGTCTTTAATTGCCAATATCTTGACTTCTACTTAAGGTTGAAAATTTTTTGACATACAAAAAGGGAAATGAATAACTTTTACAGTGATACCAATATCTCCATATACTCAAAATTTGACGAGAGCCTGATTTCATCATGATTTCATCATGTTGCATCTCATATGGTTTTTATATAAATAGTAACTTGGCTTTTCACTCACTACTGCCTATAAAATATTATATGAGCACTTAAAGTTAAAGAAGGTCTGTTCCTGGTGGGTACCCCATATGTCAGCTGAGGATCAGAAAACGGCTAGAGTTGAGTTTTGTCAAAACATGCTTAGGGAATATGATCAAGGCTGTCAAATTGTGTGTATAATGTCATGACTGAAAACGAGACATGAGTGTACAGTTACAGTCCTGAAAGCAAGCAGCAACTGGACATGCTCCACCTGTGAAATATAAGCAGCCTCAGAATATTGGTAAAATGATGGCTTTTTTTGTTGTTGTTGTTAAAATTGCGGCCATTTTATATCAATTCCTGTAGAACAAAAGACTGTTACTGTCCTAAGTATATCAATAACTGTTTACCAAAGGCCATCTACAAGTGAACACAAAAGCATTCGAGGACGGGCACATGTGGGCTTAAGCTGCACCTTAATACACAAGTGTTCCCAAAGCACACATGACTATGGAGTACGTGTATTTGGAAAGAACTAGAGAAAACATAAAAATCTCTACATCGCTCACTGGATGTAGCTCCTTGTGACTTTTTCTTATTCCTGTCAGTCAAAGATCAGATGAGAGGGAAGTGATTCAGTGACAATGAAAGAAATGCTTTCACAAAATGATTGAGGAGATACCTGCTGAGTAGTGGAGCCATCCCTTTGTCTCTTGGTTTAGAAGGATGTAGTTGTTCACCAGTGCTAATGGAGAGTACTTCAAGAAGTTGTAAAAGAACATAAATGTTATATTCGTATAGAGATATGATGAGTGGTGATCAAGAAGCTTTTATGGATGACATGGTCAGCTGATACTGATCTCCTTTGATTTGTAATCTTTATGAAATGTTTTGTTTTGCTTTTCTTGAGTCCGAGTTTTTATCTGCTTGTCATGCATATCTTTGAAGATTTGAAAACAAAAATGAATTTTCCTGCCTTCAAAATTATTTGTCATCCCTGCTCCTTCATTCCCAACCAACCAGCAGTCCAACTGACCAACAATCCAATCAACCAACCAATCAGATGACTGACTGATGGACAGACCAGTTGACCAGCCATACTAACCTACTAGCAATGCAACCAATCAATGAACTAATCCTTAATCAACCCCCCCCCCCCCAAACCTTCCCCTTCCCCACACATAAACACATGATAGCAACAGTTGCAGGAACAATACAGACAAGGATCTTATAAGCAAACAGATACAAACAACAGAACAAAACCATCAAATAAGAAAATAATTGCAGAAGAGCTATCTTCCCCTGATAGCTGAAACGCTATATTAAATAAAGAGAAGAAAATCTGAAACTGAAGACATTAATTTCTTTGAACATGTTAGATAAATCTACCGTCTACACATGTAAATTTGATTATGGTACATCTATATTGCAAAAACCGATACAAATGCACAAATGCTTTAAAAAGGAAGGCCCCAGCACAACATTTATACGTTTCCAGTCAATGACCTTGTCGGTGATTTTAAAAATGAAACAGGGGAGCAGGTTCACATCTACCAGTTCATGAGAAGAGATTTTAGTCTCTAAATGAAGAATTTGATTTGTCTGACATTGTTTTCTTGTTATTCATGTTACATAAAACAGTTGTGCAATTGTATTTCAAATAAACATTTCTACAGAGAGATGTAAGAAAGATACCTGGTGAGTGGTGTGTGAAGATGTGTTAGTTAAACCAAAGTGAAGATTTTCTTCTAAGGAACATGTTACTTGTCAGAGAGAAGAGTTGCAATACAGAAATGATGCTTGGTGAACAGAGTGTGAAGTTAACATCTAATGAAAAATTTACCATATTCCCATCATACTGCATGGTCCTTCCCTAGGGGTTGAGGTGAAGTGGAAGAGCCGATGCATGATTGGATACTTGAGCAGGCTTGCTCTTGGGTAATTGATTGACAAACTTGTTTTCATATCTGATTCAGAGGATAACTGGTCTGTCCTTGGAGTGTTTGTTTTTCTTATTACATATCCCCATAAAATTTTTGTTGTATGAAAACCTTGTTGCAAACATTACAATTTGTCTCAGAGAGACTTCGAAAAATAAAATGATCAAAGTTTTATCCTTGACTTTGGCTTTGTTTTTGGTTTTGCTTTTTTATGTCATGTAGTAAATGTTAAAAATTGGCATGCTATTGTTAGCCTGAGTTTTTGTTGGAACCTGTCAAGTCACTGTTTACGTTGTTGTTTCTGTTTTGTCTTTCTGTTGTTGTTATTATTGTTTTCTCTCAATATCACATTATCGCATATTAAAAAAAAATTTTTTAACAAAATTAGGCAATTAATAGACTAGAGTTTGAAATGTAAAAAGGAGAAACTGGTTCCGACAGACAAACAACAAAATAATGGAATGAGTTGAGTAGTGAGTATTATTATTGTCATCCTCCAATAATTTGTCATGGAGCATGACTAGTTCTATAACCTTTATCCATAGATCATGTTTTATGTTGTTGTCACACTATGCTTCAAAGGTTTACACACATTTTGCTGATTCTTTTTAAATTACGAAGAACTACATGTAACTGGAAATGTATACTTAATATCGAGAAGGTCAGGCAAAAAAAAAAAAAATTCATTTAACAACCACAACACCATTGATTAGCCAACGAACCAATCAATCAACCAACTAGCAGATAACCAATCAAGTAACGAAATACATAACCAATCAAGTCAACCATAACCAAATATTCAACCTATCACTCATCAGTCTAAACAATCAGCCAACCAGACAACCAACCCACCAGACAATCAATTCAACCACCAGCCCACCATATAAAAATATAACTAACCCAATTGACTGACCGACTGACCAATCAATTAACCAACTAACCAACCAACTAATCAAGCAAATAAATAATAAGATGAAGAAGGGGAGCAACAGCGGCAGTGCATGGCTACGCTTTGAGAACTACATGTAATTCATATTCTTTATTGTTATATAACCATCATCACTGAGAGTGGACGGCATGCCTAGATTCTCTACTGTCAAAGGACAATACCTTATTGTTGAGGAATTTTTAACACTTACAGAAAACAAAAACAAAAAACAAAAAAAAAAAAAAAGGAAATCTGATCAAACCATAAACGTGACATACTCTCTCTGAGTACTTCTTATTCATAGTTCATCTGTGTGATATTCCAAAGGCAGTTACATGTAGTCACATTCTTTGCTAAAAAGTACAACAAGTATATAAAGCTGATTTGAGTTTGGTTTTTGTAGTTTTCTCATAACAAACCCAACTCTTTGATAGTTTTTTTTTTGTTTTTTTTGTTAGACCATAGTCTACGGATTTGGGCTGTTTGTTTGTTTCTATTGGGGTTTAACGACACAGCACGATTACGGCTATATTGTGTCAAATACGGTTAGATACATTTAGTTTAGATCTACACGTCAAGAAGATGAGAGGAAAGAAAGCGAGACAGAAGATAGTAGCAAGGAGAAGAAGAGATGTCTCCCCTGGAACGTCGAGGATGGCACTTCATGAGGGGCATCCCACCGATGGCCGGCTTACACCATCTGCAGATGGGAGCAGAGAGCCTACTTATGGACCCCAGGCCCCCGCGGGGGAGGGGGGATTTGGGCTGTATTGGGTAGCTGAAATGCCAGGTTGATGCGCACCTTGGCCAGAGCTCTAACCTACTGAGCTATCTCCACCCCCATCCTTTACAATCTGAACTTTCTTATACATCTAACTATTGCAAAATTTTTAAAAAATTAATAATCCCAAGACTTCTAGCATGATTTGAACTCACACGTCAGATCTCATGTTTGTCAGATCCACAGACCAGCAGAGAAACCACTGAGCTATTGGTACAACTGAGAGAGGTGGTGAGCTGTTTTATTGTTGTGAACAAATTAAAAAAAAAAAAAAACAAAGAGAATGAGTTGACTTTTAACCCTTTCAATGTCAAGAATCTGTGATCATTGTCAAACATCCAATATACTTCTGAGTCTGTTTTGCAGAACAAACTTGCAGGGACTAATCTGAATTTCAGCGATGTCGCCAGGTTCTGTTGATTGTCCTGGCAGTCAAGGAGTTAACGTTAGTTGTTTTAAATAAAGAAACAAGTAAATTATTTCCCTTGGCCAGTGAGCTCTAGTTTCAGCTTCTTAACCACTTCACTGCTATCGGACGTATATTTACGTCATTGAAGACCTATCTCGTGTGCTAAAAGACGTATATCTACGTCCAATTCCAACCATCTCACCGGCTCAGCCATCTGCTCACTCTTATGCATAATCAACTCCACCCACTCGGCTCCAGCCGACCGTGGACCAATAGGCAGCCATCTTCTTTGCCAGGAGCAATCCACGGCATCGGCTATTACTGAATGTTACGTGAAAATTACATGTATACGCTGACTTG